>CAUYPK010053820.1:0-71653 GCA_963574355.1 Loris lydekkerianus | reverse complement strand
GGCCCTGGGTCACACAAATCGGGGGCTGGTTTCTCTCCGCCCCCCCCCTTCGCGTTTTTTTTTTCTTTTTTTTGTTGTTTTTTTTTTTTTTTTTTTTTTTTTTTTTTGCATTACAAGATTTTCAAAAGGCAAACACTTTCTTAGTTGAAGGGCTGTACTACAAACACAAGTTACTAGCTGTACTTGCCCTATACAAATCATGTTCTAGAAAAAAAAGAGCAGCAAGTGCAAAGGTCCTGGGGCAGGCATGAGTTTAATGTGATAGAGGAACAGAAAGGCCTGAAGAGCTGAGGCTTAGTAGGGAAGGAGGAGCAGATGAGGCCAAAAGAATAGGCAGAAATGTGCATCTTATTTTATATATGACAAAAATTCTTTGGAAAATGTTAAGCAGGGAATGCATGAGTGTGTGTATGGGTGTGCAAAGGAGACACTTAACGTGTCCACACTTATCACAGTGTATCTCCCTGCAACTGCCACTAATCTTCTGTGGCAGTTCCAGGAAGGGAAGGAAAAGCAAACTGGGTGTCTAAAGAATGCTGCGTCTGTGGCTTTGAACTTCTCCCTTCTGCACTTCCCCCTCCTCTTCACATATTCATTTTTCTTTTTCCTTTAAATAGGCCATTCCGAGCTGCACTGTCTAATTTTTCATAGGTGATCGACTGCTGAGTGGGGGTTTAGGTAGACAGAGGGAAGGTGCTGATAAGCCGGAGCATGGATTCTATTAGGGAAATGCGGAGGTAATTAATGAATCCTGCCAGTAATTGGGAAGGTGTGAGTCCCTGTAATATCGTAATGATAGTCATCCGTCTGCGAGCCCCCGTCACTCCCAGCCATCCCTCATCGCTCTCTTGATCTCAGACTCTTAGCCATGCAAATCTCCCTGACAGGACGCTATGTCTTGGTCTCCCTAATTGGGCAGTGTACAGTTGTTTATGGATATTGTCGGCATTTAGGCCTCAGTTGGAGGTTGTTCAAAAATCGTTAGCAAACTTGCCTTAACAGCATTGTCAAATATGTATTCCCCTGTTTCGATATCTGTTTTGAAGCGAGCAGAGGTTTGTGGGGAAAATAAGGGATGCATTGTGCGGACTGGAGCTCTGTGTGTGATTGTTAGTAAACTGTTTTTGAAGCAAAAAACCAATTTGCAGTGATTTCTCATCCCACTTAAGATAAAACTTCAGTTTGCGTGCAGGAATGGGATGCCTTTTTAATAGCATGTCCTCAGTTCTATAAAGAACATTAATGCCATCCAGAGATGCAGCCATTTGCAAAGATTACAGTTTGTGCATTGAGACTGGTTTTTAAACATCCATCACCATTTAATTCCAAAGGAGCACCTTTTCCAGAACCATTTGCCACGTTTTCTTGCCAATATTTTTTTCTGGATGCAAGTGGCCACCCTTTTTTCGTCGCCAAACTGGTGTGATGAATTGTTTGAAATGCCATGACATAGATTAAGAAAAAAGAGGGAAAAAGCCCTTAGAGCTCTGTTAAGGAAGCGAGTTTGATGTTTCTGTCGTAATTTTTAAGAGGGATCTTTTAAATATTTAGAAAACATAAGAAGTACCATTTTAATATATAATCAACATGCATTAAAAGTATTCAAATGTGAGCTAGTACAGTTCAGACTGCATCTTTATCAACTCTAAATAGGACAGAAATGGGAGGACCTCTGGTCTTCATTTTCTTCCCCACGAAAGAAAAAAGAGATGTCAGTGCAAGGGCAACACGGGTTTAGAAGCCTTTAGCCTTGAATCCTCCACTCACCAGCCCTGTGTGGCTTTGATTAAATCACCTGGCCTCTCTGGGCTGCAACTTTCTCATTGTCTTACCCACACTCAAATGTAGTTCTAAGCCTTAAAGCCAGTTAATGATTAGGAATGTACATAATTCATGGAAAGGGCTTTTGCACTAAGACCCACACAGCTCTGCTGGGAGAGCTTGGGAGCCCCACTGAGCCACAGTTCTCACATCAGCAAAATAAGCCAGTTAATACAAATGTAGCAGGGTAGGTCTGAGGAGCAGAGATTATTAGCTGAAAGTACCCGGGAGGAGCTTGAGACCCAGAAGTCCTTCTGCTGATGGTGGCTGTTGCCTGCTGAAACCCATAGAGAGCCAGGCCGGGTGAGTTCAAGGGCACTCAGTAAACAGCCGCAGAGTGGATGGGGGAAACAGAGGCACGGTCGACACTCTTCAGAACTAGGGTGAAGAAACAAAATCCTGGGCATTGTCACTCCACAGAAGTGTTTTTCAACCTTTTTTTATCTCACAGCGTGCTTGAACCTATAGTTAAACTTCCATGGCATGGTTAAATTATGTTGATCAAAAAACAAAAAGAGTTAAAACAAAATATACTTACTGTCTTTGAACTTCTTTTGAAAATAATGTAATTAATGATCTTTAAATATTTGTGTGACACAAGGAACACCATTGGGCACACTGGTTGAAAATTGCTGCTCTAGGGCAGCGCCTGTGGCTCAAGGAGTAGGGTGCCAGCCCCATATACCGGAGGTGGTGGGTTCTAACCTGGCCCGCAGCCAAAAACCACAAAAAAAAAAAAAAAAAAAAAAAAAGGATAGAAAGAAAGAAAGAAAAGTGCTGCTCTAGGGTTTAAATTCAGTGACCAACCATCCCAGTCTGCCTAGGACTGAGGGGCATCTCGGGACCGGGGCTAACACCAGGAGGAATCATTCATCCTACACCTAAACAGACCTCCTCTTCAGCCCAAGAATCTTACAGGCCAGAGTTTACTGAAGCCCCAGATTCTCAGAAAACCTTCTCTATCTTCCATTGCTAACTTCCTGAGTTAGTCACAGTTCTCTGTAGAACCATCTGGCACATTCCAGAAACAAACATGGCTGCCAGGCAATGCTCTCCCTCCACAGAGGGCTCTGCCCCAACTCCTCCAGAAAGTTCCATGGGCACTCCTGGCAGAGCGGCTGGGGGCTGCCCCCTCCCCAGCTGGGGTGCTGTTAGGTGTGTACTGGAGAGAAGCAACAGAGAGAAGACACAGGAAAAGGAGCGGCGCACCCAGCGGGTGGAAGGGGACCCTGGGGACGGCAGTTTGGCAGGAGTTAATCAGGAGAGCCCTGTCAGCCTTTCAAGGACGGGCTTGTTTTCCTGTCTGTCCTCAAGTAAACATTTGGAGCCGCCTCAAGTGTCCAAACTCACTGAATCTTTCCGGAGAATTTTCTAGGATATGTCGATGTGTCCACAGCCCTCTAACCTTTGGTGCTTTAATCACAAACCTCCCAGGGTGGTCTGGTCCAACAGCCAGGACCTTCTCACCAAAGTCATTATTCATCCCAAACAGGCCAACCAGCTGGGCCACCTTTAGATTTAAATTAAAGGCTGTATTTTGCATCGGGGCTCCTCCCCAGCCCGACCCTGGTTCTTTTTTTTTTAATCACTGTCCCTTGTTCCTTAGGATCTGAAGGAAGGGCCTGTTAACGCGAACACGGGAGGCCTCTGTCACGAGCATTGCAGCTGATGTGTTTCAGTAACCCGGAGCCTCAGACTAGAATGCCATCCATGCTGGGGCCTCCCGCCCTTGAATATGAATGTGCTGGCATTGCCCGTTATAAAAAATAAAGGTGGCAGAGATGAGAGCGAGAAACTTGAAGTGTAAGGAACTTTTCTGAACACAGCAACTCCCAACCCCGGTGCAAACTGCTGTGCAGAATAATTGTCAAACTCTCACATAAACACAGAAATAAGATAAATTTATTTTCATTATTCACATTTGGTGCTCTTTCCTTCCACTATTTATGCTTTAAACAATGGTTACCGTAAATACAACAATAAAAAAAGTGCCTACACTGGACAGGGAGATGATCAAGAAGGCCGATACCCCGCAATTCATGTCACCTCTTCACAGTCACTAACGAATCTTAACTGCGGCCACGTTGCCTTCCCATGTGAGTGATAAGTGGTGATTTATTATAAAGTGTCATGAAATCAGAATGCCATACAGTAAGACACGAACTAGTGGAAAATGCTTTCCCTGTTCCCCAACCTCATTACTCAAAGATGCAATGTCCCTTTACGAGGCCTGATTTAAGTGATTTTTTTGTTTGTTTTTGAGACACAGTCTCACTATGTCGATCGCAGCTCACAGCAACCTCAAACTCCTGAGCTTAAGAGACTCTCTTGCCTCAACCTCCCAAGCAGCTTGGACTACAGGAGCCCACCACAAAGCCTGGCTATTTTTTGGTTGCAGTTGTCACTGTTGTTTGGCAGACCCAGGCTGGGTTCAGACCTGCCAGCCCCAGTGTATGTGGCTGGTGCCCTAACCACTGAGCTATGGGCGCCGAGCCTTAAGTGACTTTTTTGAGCCCCTACTCCTTGGCAACGGGGATTAGCCAAGTCGAGAATGTCCAGGAAAGCCTGGTGCCTAAATGCCACAGCTCTGGTCCAGCTGGTGCGAGAGCTGGCCACTGACACTGGAACTCTGCGTATTGGCCCTTCCCCAGAGGTATGTTCCTGAGAATCATCTCGGCTCCCTGCCAAAGTGGCAAGGACACCAACGCACCCGGAACATGAAACCACCTAGGGGGAAGGAACCAAAAAAGCAACGCTGACAGCTCCGGCCCTTGTGCTGTCCTGCCTGGAACATGCTCCTCTATCATTTCAGACTTAGCCTGTGGGCAGCCGAATACCCAGAAAGACCACAGGCTTCACAGACGGGCAAAAGCTGTGGTCCTCCCCACGTCACCCCAGCCTGCCCTTTTGACATCAGTAACTACTCCTGGTCCCTGAAAGGCGGAATCACACAGCCGTTAAATGTGTGGTCCATGAAGTCAGAGAGCCCTAGACTTAATCACTGCTGAACAAACTTTATTTCCTGCTGCATGTTGGAAAAATAAGAGTTGTCTCGGACCACACAGTGACTGCACAAACGCTAATGCAAGCTGATAAGCAAGAAAAACACAAAGTTGGTACATAGTTTTTGTGATATCTGACACCATAGATAAGCAAAAAATGTCCTCACAAAATTGGCATAGGGCACACAGCCCACAAGGTGGACACCCCTGGTTTATTATTATTTTTAATTGTATTTTATTTCCTCTTAATTTTTTATTAAATCATAACTGTGTGCATTAATGCATTTGTGGGGTACAATGTGCTGATTTTATACACAACTTGAAATGCTTATATCAAACTGGTTACCACAGGCTTCACCTCACTTCAGGATGGTGTTAAGACATTTATGTATACTACACTTAGTGGAGTTGATGTGTCCCCTTGTAAAATGCACCATAGGTGTGGTCAGACCAATTCCCCTACCTCCATCCATCCTCCCCCATCCCTTCCCCCCCACCCTGTTCCTCTTTCCCCTTCATTCTGAGTTGTATTTGGGTTATAGCTTTCATATGGAAATGTGAAATATTGGTTTCATAGTACAGCTGAGTACATTGGGTACTTTTTCTTCCATTCTTGAGATACTTTGCTAAGAATATGTTCCAGCTCCATCCATGTAAACATAAAAGAGGTAAAGTCTCCATCTTTTTTTAAGGCTCATCCCTCCTTTTTTCTGGGGGTGCTTTCCCTTGCCAAGAATGGGGTCTTTGATCCTCATTCTGCCAGCAACAAAACTGATGTTATCAATAGAAGCAATTGAGGAAGTTGCAAATCTTATAGCACTCAAGAATACACCACTCTTAAGAAGTAAGCAATTACAGGAAAGCAAGGTAGAAACTATTGCTGGTTAACTTTTAGCTGTGTCTGTTCTTCTGTAGAATTCAGACTTTTACCATCATCCTTGCCTTAAGGCCTTGGATAACCTTAATATTTCAACACATGGGTCTTATGACCTGCTTCAAGGAACAAGGGTGAGGGACAGGTGCAGTGGCTCACGCCTATAATCCTAGTAGTCTGGGAAGCTGAGGTGGGAGGACTGCTTGAGCACAGGAGTTGGAGACCAGCCTGAGCAAGAGTACGAGCCCATTGGTAGGCTGAGGTAGGAAGATCACTTGAACCAGGAGTTTGAGGTTGCTCTGAGCTAGGATGATGCCACAACACTCTAGCCCAAATGACAGAGCAAGACTCTGTTAAAAAAAAAAAAGAAAGAAAGAAAGAAAAAAAAGGAAGAAGGGTGAGGGAGAGAGAAAAGAGATCTGTTTTCTCAAATGCCAAGGTATTCTGAGAAAGCACATCCTGAATCTCATCAATACAAACGTCAAAAATCATGCACTGATCCAAAAACCACTTCATCACAACCCAATAGTTCTGTTCCATAGCTAGAAAAATATTGTCTTCAAGTAGGGCCATAACTGAAAAGTATTCTGTTCTGATGGATTTTACTGAATAGAGGTAGTTTCCTTTGATTTGATCTGTGACTACAATTTGAAAACTTTTTCTTTTTTTTTTTTTTTTTTTTTTTTTTTTGAGACAGAGTCTCAAGCTGTCACCCTTGGTAGAGAGCTGTAGCATCACAGCTCACAGCAACCTCAAACTCTTGGGCTTAAGTGATTCTCTTGCCTCAGCCTCCCAAGTAGCTGGGACTACAGGTGCCTGCTACAACACCCAACTATTTTTCTATTGCAGTTGTCATTGTTTTGTAGCTGGCCCAGGCCAGGTTCGAACCCTCTAGTGTATGTGGCTGGCTCCCTACCCACTGAGCTATGGGTGCTGCCCTAAAAATTGCTTTCCTCCACTAAAACCAACAAGGTAGAAATGGGGCACCTACTTTTACACATATATATACACCAGGTGTCCTCAAACTGAGGCCCGCAGGCCACATGAAGAGGTGTGAATTGTATTTGTTCCCATTTTGTTTTTTACTTCAAAATAAGATATGTGCAGTGTGCATAGGAATTTGTTCATAGTTTTTTGTTTTGTTTTTTTTTTAAACTATAGTCCGGCCCTCCAATGGTCTGAGGGACAGTGAACTGGCCCCCTATTTAAAAAGTTTGAGGACGCCTGATACACACAGTAACTAAAAAGCCCTTTGGTTTTCTTCACATTCTCTATTTTCTACACATGGAGATGAATGGCTGACATGTTTTTGTTTTTGTTTTTTAAGGAAAATGCTGTTTCTTTTGTCTTGCCATTTTTCCATTTTGTTTCTGAAAGCTTTTGAAACCCTAAGGATGCCAAACAGAAGTGGAAATCTTCCTTCCTGTTTCCCAGACGTTTGAGTGGTAGTGTTTTAGGTTCTGATTTCTTTTTCCATTCCTCTTTTTTGTGCATATTCTGAATGTTCTCTGTCACACCTGTGATCCCAGAGATTCTGTGCACCTCAGGACGGTGTTACCATTTTTTTTTTTTTTAGTCTTAATTTTTATTACTCAAAAAAACCTTCATTTTCTTATTTAGCTTTCTGACTCTGTGCTTGTGCTTTCAAACACTTTCACAACGATTTTCTGCTCCTCAATAAGGAAAGCACGCTTGATCCTGTCATGAACACATTTAGCACACATGGAACCACCATAGGCCCTGCTGACATGTTTTTTTGTTTTAGACAACCTCATAAGAACTTTAGGTCTCACAGCACGAACCCCTCGAAGTCTGCCTGGGCACACGCCACATACAGATTTTGGTGTTTTCCCAACCTTCTTGGTATAAAGGTAAACAATTCTGTTACCAGGGGTGCGGGACAGCCTGGTTTTGTTAGAGGCTGTGTTATAGGAAAGCCTACGACGGTATGTCAACTGCTGTACCATTTTGAGTGCCTCTAAACAGCGTCCCTGGAAGACTGGTGTTACCATATTAACCAGAAACTCCTGGAAAGTAGGTCCAAATCAGCCCCACCTAATCCCCTGGGCCCAGGGTCCGGCAAGGGGCGGGAGGACAGGTAATAACAGACACCCTCTTTGCTGTCCTCTCAGTTCAAAATCTGTCTCAATGGTTTGCACTTTCAAATCTTGAATTAAAAATACAGTAGAACCTCTGTAAGGTGACTCCCCAAAGGACTGTAACAAACTGGTCAACATATGGAGGTGGTCAACATAAGGAACTAGGCCTACTGTACTGATGTCCATGTGTTACATGTCCAGTCTGTGAAAATTAGATCAACGATGGAGGTGGTCAGTGTAGAGAGGTGGTCAGCTATGGAGGTTCTGCTATAGTTGATCCAGACCCACAAAAACGTGCTTTCCTATTTGAACGGTTCTGTAGATGCTATCACGTGCTTCTGGGACAGAATTCTAAGTCTGCACAGAGTTGGAGTAGTAAGAAATTTAGATAGAGTAAGAAAGAGGGTGGAGTTTGAAAACATGCAGTGTAGACAACATGATCTGTGGGGCTTACTGAGCATGGGCTGAGCACAAGTGAACATGTACAGGATTAGGAAAACTTTTTCTTATGCAAAATGAAGGAGCTGTGAGTGATGCAAGAAGCATTATCTTTACATGTTAAACATTATATGATGGCAGCTAATTTTTATAAAGTTCAGCCTAGTGTAGGTGGTTGACTCAGATGTCGTTTCACCTCATATCATGCAATCCAAATGCAATCCAAGATTTCTGAACCTAAGATACTAATCTGGGAATTGTATCTCATTGACCAGCTAAACTTACTTTCTCCCTATACCCTCTCCCAAGCTCCATCATTTAATTTATTCGCAAAACACCTATGAAGACCTTATTTTCTACTAATTACACTAAAAGATCACCTAAAAAGGATTATATAGTCCTGGAAAATACATTATTCTACTTGCTCCAAATAATCTACTTAAGGCTTATTTAGAGCTTACTTATATGAATGGCCCATTGAGTTTTTCTTTGTGCTTTTTCAGAAAGGACTTTTAAGTATTATTTTCTTTATTGAACAGATCCTATCATTAAAGATAGAAATGAGAAATTATAATATGCTTAAAGCAACTAAAGGATCCTTAGAGAAAATGAGAGTTTCAAATGTACAGTTAATGAAACAAAAGCTGTTGCCCCACTTAGATTTAATGACATTATAACAATAGAGTTATAGAGCGTGAAGGATTCCGAGTCTGACTTGTTCATGCTTCCTTAATTTACACTGCATGAAACACCGAGGCACAGGGAAGCAAACTGTTTTGCCCCTGGTTTTTGAGAAGCTCCTGGAAATGTTGATTCAGAATCCAGGTCTCCACAGTCTGAAGACGTTTTCTTCCTACAACTTAGGGAGGGGTGACAGGACCAACCTGCTCCTTGGGAGCACAGAGAGTGTCTTCTTTTTTTGTTGCCACCAGAATCTGTCCCCCACACCCTAGTCCGTGCCCCTCTCTAGGAGCCATCACAGTACTAGAAGCCAAGAGAGTGTCCAGCACTTCCTGGGTGAGGAGGTAACTCCAGGGACAAAGGTTTTTGTCTTAGCCCTCCTCAGGCCTGGCCATGAGACCCAGTCAGTTGCCTTCATGGGTCTAGTTTCCCCACCTAGGAAAAGAAAGGTGCTCACACTCCTGCAAGTGCTTCTGGTTTATCCGTGAAGCATTGTCATGTCCAGATAGGATCCACATCATGGTCACAGACACCAGGGGGACAGAGCAGGTGCCGCCCCAATCCCACCATACCTACAAGAAGTGAGGCTGGGGGTGGAGGGTTGTTACCTGCTCTGCTTTTGCAGAACTACTGAGTGGCAAAGCACAGCAGAAATCTAGAGGCAGCCCCCACCCCATGCTGCTGCTGCAGGCAATTTCTAAGGCCTTCTTTAATTAGAGGTAGAAGGTAAAGGAGTAGGAGGGGAGGAAAAGGAAGGTCGAATCTATGGCTTTGTGTGTTCATGGGCCCTGGTATGTCTCCTTACTGTGATCATTGACAATAAACCATTACAGGAGAGAAACAATATCTTTTTCCTCCACTGTGTTAGGTTCAAGGCTGAGGCCCTTATAACAAAGGACAGATTAACCAGAGGGGAAAAACTCATAAATTTATGTAATAAGTTTTATATGACATGGGAGCCTTCATAAGGAAATGCCAAAGAAATAGTTAAACCTGGGTAATTTTTCTTTGAGACAGAGCCTCACCCTGTTGCCCCAGGCTAGAGTGCCATGGCATCGTCATAGCTCACAGCAGCCTCAAACTCTTGGGTTCAAGAAATCCTCTTGTCTCAGCCTCTCGAGTAGCTGGGACTATAGGCGCCTGCCACAACACCCAGCTAGTTTTTCTATTTTAAGTAGAGATGGGCTCTTGCTCTTGCTTAGGCTGGCCTGTCACTCCTGAGCTCAAGCAATCCACCCAACTTGGCCTCCGAGAGTGCTAGAATTACAGGTGTGAGCCACCTTGCCCAGCCAAACGTGAGTATTTTTATGCCACATTTAATGAAAAGTTCATAGTTATGGAGGAATAGGATAGGACAAAAAGGGTATGAATCTAATGGAGATGAACTGGGGAAAACCTAGTGGAACCAGCTTGTCCAGATTCTTCTCTGTGACCCTATATCATCAGAGATAAGCACATTCCTTTCCTCCAGGTACAAAAGGGCACCTCTCAGGTGAGGGTCTTATAACCTGCTTCTGGGACAAGAGTGAGAGGATGGTCAGAGAGACTTTCCTGCTTCTGCTATTTTCTCAAACTCCTTCAACTAAAATATTCAGTACACCAAGTTTCATATTTTACTGTTGTCTGTCCTAAAATCCATTACCCTCGTCATTTTACCACTGGTATAGTTGAAAATACAGTGGAGCCTCCATACTTGACCCCTTCCCTACACTGACCACCTCCGTAAGTTGACTTCGTTTTCATAGACCAGACATGCACCACATGTACAGATCAGTACAGTAAGCCTAGCTCCTTATATTGACCACCTCTGTATGCTGACCAGGTGGGATAGTCCCTTAGGTGGTCAACTCACAGAGGTCCTACTGTAATTTATATTACAGTTAGACTCATAGTACTATGTTCACACTGTATGTTTTCCCCAGGAATTGAAATAGTCTAGAAATCATGGCAGACTATTGGCCTTGAACCATAACCACAGAGGCCAGCCTCTTCCTTGTCAGAAGCAGATGGGGGCTTGTCTCATCCTCGGGGCAAGCTCCTCTGCTTGGCAACTTTATAGAAATTCTCCCATAGCAGGCCAACTCAGAAACCGGCTGAGATGAGAGAACTCTTTCCACACAGGGAGAGAACAATTTCTCTGTGACTGCAGTGCATAAAGCATGCCCCATACGACAGAGCAGCTCTTCAATCACTTATAT
This sequence comes from Loris lydekkerianus, assembly GCA_963574355.1. Lineage (NCBI taxonomy): Eukaryota > Metazoa > Chordata > Mammalia > Primates > Lorisidae > Loris > Loris lydekkerianus. Next base: position 60,540 of record CAUYPK010053820.1, on the reverse strand, counting down.
TTTCCTTTTTTATGATGCTATTGCAAATTAGCTTTTTTTTTTTTTTTTGCATTTGTAATTAGAGTCCAGAACAGATGGGGAGGTTGTAGTTGGGGAGATAAATTTGCAGTAACGGGGCTGCTCAGAACCCCTTGCTGTGACTCCCTTTCCCCTCATCCTGTGCCTCCCACAAAGCCAAGGCACTGGGTCCACCCTCGGGGCTAGCTTCTCCTTTCACAGTTGGAAAGGCTCCTCCTTCCCAATTATTGAGGGAAAACATCAAAAGTAGAAGCTACATTTCTCACAAATTCCTTTGGGCCACCCCTCCCCATCCTTTTGGGAACGAATCACAGGAACTGTGTCCATCATAAATAAAACACTGGGCACTGGTATAAAAGTCACAGAAGGAAGCATTTGTGAACGGACTTAAGCTTAAGAGCTGATCTTAAGTCAAGAAGCAATTTGGAGAGAGGTCAGGCCTGCGGCTAATTTATTGATTGGAAAATAAATTCTGAAAAAAACAATTGGCAAAAGTGTCCCCAGCACCAACCATTGTGTCTACCACATAGTAGTCACTTGGTAGATACTCAGGATTCTTGGCTAGGGGGAATAAAATATACAGGAGCTGGAATTTTGGATGCTGGTACTCCTGGAGATCCAATTAGTCCAGGGCGCTGCCATCTTCTGTGGGGCCCTGGGGCCAGCCCTCAGCTGGGCTGGGTAACAGGCACCCCTTTCTTTCCCCAGGGTACCACATCTGTTTTGAGAGTACATCCAGTTGCAACCAAGAAATTGGAAGAACTCGGCAAATGAAAGGCAAACTTTCCAAAGGGCTCAGCTCCTTTTTCAACCCCGCGGGAGGAGGTTTACGGTTGGGATACTGGATAGCAGTTCGGGCCCAGTTAACACATCTCTCCCACCACAAATCACCCCGCTGCATTCTCACATGACACTGGCCAAAAAAGTGGTGGGTTCGCAAGGCACCACCTTGCGCTGAAATGTAAAACACTGGCCAGGAAACAGGATATATGGCATCGGCTTGACAATCCAGTAGGGACCCCAGACCCACTTGGAATCCTGCTTCTGTTCTGCCTGCTGTGAAAATACAATTCTGATGACAGGGCGTGTGGGTAAGACCACACGGTCTTCCCTAACTGCCATTCCTGTCTGCAAAAAGTTGCTGACAGCCAACAGGTGTTTATACACTGATGTCTCGGGTGGGTTAGGCGGCTCTCTTGGTAAACTAAAACTTTACATTTGTTACCATGTGGAGAAAACAGAGGAAATAGTATTAGAAGGAATTGAGTTTCTAAGAAAAAATAAAACCATTCTCTGGAACTAGTTTAAACTTTTCAAGAATATTCATCATGATATCCAGAATAGGGGGGGAAATAAATTAGGTTTGCCACTTATCATTTGGCATTTCTTTTGGGGTGATTCTGTCTCTTTTTTGGTAAATGATCAAGGTGGCAGACCCCTTCCACCCGCTTTCTCCCCATGGTGGCATCTGGTTACCACTGGGCTGCAGAGCTGGCAGGTCCTGTGAGGAGACCCCTGGCGGGGAGATGCTGGCAGCTGGCTTTTTCTTAAGAAGGGATGAACTCACCATAGCCCCCGCCATTTCTCTCTGGCCACAAATTCCCTGTGTTTTCTGGCTTCTCAGTTCTAACCCTAGTCAGTCCACTGACCCTCTGCCTGGGGCAGGCGGTGAGTTCTCGATCCTCTACAAACTCTGGGAAGGATGTGGGGAGCCAGGAGTACAAACTGCTACACGCCCCTGGCCCGGATGCCTCTCCCTGCCAAAGCTCCAGGACTGTTCTCTGGTGTTTTGAGCTGGCCCTGAGTAAAAGGCCCCTACCCCCAGCCATATACTAGCTAGCCATATACTAGCATCAAAAAAATCCCATGGGTGGCTCCCATGGGGGCCACAGAGCTGACCTGCCACAAGCACACACACACGACAAGGGACAGTTGGCCAGGGATTACCACAGGCAGCTGATCTTTTCTGGGGTGCCTTTTCTTCCCCTTCTCTGACCTGCACCCACTCACACCCAGCTCTCTCCAACCCAGAGTTCAAGAGTAAGTGGCTGCACCCTGCCTTGGTGTCAAACAGGCAGGTGTGGACTGCCAGCACGCAGAGAGACACAGGATGACCACCTCACTCTGTGGGCAATTTAATGCAGATTTAGCATAAAGCAGCGAGGCCTCACTTTGGCTCCTGGCGAAGGAAACACAATGTATGTACATAGGGCATTTGGCTTCGGTGTGTACTTTATACTATTAATATTCTAGAATGTGCTCTCAGCTCTGTGCTGTTCATTGCTGTCCAGAAATACGAGGTCAAGGGTCACCTACACCCCCTCTGGGAATTGGGGCACCCTGAAGAGTCCCTGCTATGATTTTTAAAGGCACTTTTAAATTGCTGCAATTTAAGGTTAGTATTTTAGTGTCTGGAGGGCATCGTGTCTGGAATTCATAGTCTTTCTAGGAAGCTAGAACAATATACCAAAAATATTCCCGGTAGCTTCCTCTAAAGTGGTGAAATTTCAGGCCATGTTTGTTTTTGTCTTTTCTTTGTGCTTTTCTGTATTGAGTTTTCTATAGAAAACAACATTACACTTATGTTTAACAGAAAATGGAAATGTAGTTTTCTTGGTAATTTTGTTATTATTTTGAAAATAGACGTGTTTTCATAAAGATGTTATTTATGTTTACATGGTGTGGGTTTATTACTGTTATTTTGAAATTAATTAAGAAATATTTAAGTTTCTGCATTTGTTTCATTGTTGGGGAATCATTGAGGTACAAAAAAAAGGCAACTGCTTGCATTTGTTAGGTAAAGTCCCTCTTATAATCATGTCCCACCCCTAAGAGGTGTGTCACACACAGTTACCCCCCCCCACTCCACACCTTTCTTCCCTCTCTCCACTCCTCCCTTCCCCTACTCCCAGCCATATACTAGCATCAATTGTCCTCATATCAGAATTGAGTACATTAGATTCTTGTTTCTCCATTCTTATGATGCTTTACTAAGAAGAATGTGTTTCAACTCCATCCAGGTTAATACAAAAGATGTAAAGTCTCCACCTTTTTAATGGCTGAATTATTCCATGGCATACACATACCACAGCTCGTTAATCCATTCCTGGGTTGGTGGGAATTTAGGTTGTTTCCACAATTTGGCAATCATAAATTGAGCAGCAATAAATAGTCTAGTGCATATGTCCTTATGATAAAATGATTTTTTTTTCTTCTGGGTGGATAAGTTTTCATTTATAATACAGTGAATAGCCACAGACTTAACAGAAACAATATTCTTTAGAGTCTTCAATAATTAGAGTATAAAGAGGTCCTGATTCCTTCTTAATGTATTTATGAAATATGAAAAGGCCAGGCTCTGTGGCTCATGCCTATTATCCCAGCACTTTGGGAGGCCACAGTGGGAAGACTGCTTGAGGCCAGGAGTTCAGGACCAGTGAAAATAGTTAAGACCCCATTACTAGACAAAAATAAAAGAGTTAGCTGCGCATTGTGGCTCACACCTACAATCTCAGGTACTTTGGAGGTTGAGGCAGGAGAACTGCTTGAGCCCAGAAGTTCAAAGTTATAGTGAGTTGTGATTGCATCACTTGACTCTAACCTGAGCAACAGAGTAAGGGTCAGTCTCAAAGAAAAAGAAATTTAAGAACAGTCGTGTACAGAATATAAGGAGCTAGTTCTGTCACTTAACAGACAATAATTTGTTAAGTTATCTAATGCAGGCTGTCTGGCTTCGTAATTCTTGCTTGGCTGCTTCACCGTGGGAGACATGTCACCTCTGTCAATAGGGCCAATTATAGCACCTACTTCTTCACCAGGCTGCCGTGCTCCTTAAACGGCATTGGATTTTGAAACACTGAAAGCTGTACCTAGAGCGCAGCGCTCAGTAAACGTCGGCAGCTATTACTAGTCAGAGACATTTTTAAATGGGAAATGGTTCCTCCCTTTTAAATCATCTCATGGTTCAAAACCGTCAAAAGTCAGTGTGGCTCTAAAGGGCTGGGAGCCATGACCAAACGCACCCCCTCCATGCTCACCTCCTGGGCCCTTGGGAGGTGTCGTTTTCTAGAAGGACGACGTGAGCAAGGCGAGTCGTGACTCTAGAGCAAAGGAAAAATTACGATGGTGGCACAAGGGTCCATGGAGACCCTGGGGAGACCCAGACAGCCAGGCCCGCGGGAAACCCAAGACCCCCAGACCTGGGAGCACCCTGTGTGCCCTAACAAGGCCCAAACCTGGCTCCTCTTGCTGTCCCCGGCGGCCACACCACATGGTGCACAAAACCACCGCACTACCACGTCTCTGGAGCAGCTCCCGGGTCCTAAAACGGGCGACATTCCCTTCCCTCCTCTCTCCCTCCTTCACCAGTTTCCTCTTGCCCCCCTTCAATTCCTTGCCTTTTCCGCGACCGCCCACCTCACCCTCCGATCTCCGTCCACCCGCAGACGCAGGGAAAGGCCCTCGGAGGACACGGGCAGAACCCGGGCCGGCAGCGCGCCCCCCTCTGGGCAAGGCGGGACTATTCTGGGGCGCGGGGCGCTCCCTAGTGGGCCCTTCCCTAAGCGAAATCCCTCAGGCACAGCAGCTTGCGTCGGTGGGGAGGGAGGTGCCTTTAGTTAGGATAAATGGAGGTGGATGCAATAAATGGCCTGTCCTGATAATGCACCCAACCCGCAGAAACTTTCTGTGATCCTGTCACGCTCCAAGACTTTTTTTTTTTTTTTTTTTTTTTGCAGTTTTTGGCCGGGGCTGGGTCTGAACCCGCCACTTCCGGCATATGGGGCCAGCGCCCTACCTTTTTGAGCCCCAGGCGCCGCCCTCCAAGACATTGTTTATAAGAAGACAGAGTAAAAAGGACGTTCTTAGGCACAGAGCCACTGCGCTTTACAGCGTTTGGTTTATCTACAGCTCCCAGAAAGGTTCACCAAATCAAACGCGCAGCCAGATTGTAGTCTATAGTCAGACTGTGGAGTCTACAGTGACACAGAGACGTAACCAGAGCAAGCGAAGGGCAGAAGAGACGTTGATCCAGCAATAGCTGAGGCTGGGCACAGCCCTGGCGCTTTGCACCTGCTGGCTTATGCTTGAATGCGACGCACCGGGGTGAATCTCTCCACTCCGGGCATGACATCCTTCTCTCTGGAGAGCCGCACGGCGCCAGGTCCGGGAGACCCCAGGACGAGTCCCACACACAGATCCTGGCTCCCTAGAAGGCTGAAGACTTTGTTCTCTTTAAACAGCTGAAAAATCTCTTCTGTGCAGTAAGGCCAGGAAGCAGGCAGATTGCTTTAACTTGTAACTTTGAAAGTCAAGTTGTCATAATTTAGAACTCTGAGAAGCATGATGATGAAATCCTAAGAGCCTGTGCTTGGCTAAAGGCGTATGTTCTTGTATCAATAATTCATGCAATCCTGTACAAGTGCAATTTTAACGGATGTCAGTACATACATGAGCTGGTACAGCATTTCCATTAATAACTGTCTGCTTGTTCCCAGGGGCTGGGGAGACCACTCCTCAGCTGCAGGCTTAAGTTCAGGTTTGGCTGGAGATACAATTTCCATTTAGACATTTTAAAAGGTAACAGGAGTAGAGACTTAAAAGTTCCTGACAAATGGCAGGATATAAATAATGTGATCAGAGAGATATTTTTAATGGATTCTCGCGGGCATTTATTTCTCCTCAGATTTATTGGATACATGCTAATTCCTACCTTGTTCAAATTGATTTGATTTGAGGCCCCTGGGTCTCACGGTGACTACAGGGAAAGCTAAAAGGAACAGTGATGTTTCCCAAGAAAGAACAACTCCTCTCACATGTGCCCAAGAACTGGCCATGGTTGGGGCAGAAGGGCGGTGACTGCTACAGGTATGGGAGAAAGGCAGGGCTGGTGGGCAGAAGCTGCGATGCTCTCGCACCAACCTTTTCCTTGGCAGTTGCCCGTCTCATTAGAAGCAGAAAGCTTAAGGAGGAGAAAAAACTCTTTCCTGCTCCTACTCTTCTAGCTACTCCTGGAGGTTGAGGACCAGAAAGCTCTAGTAAGCACCCTTATGCCAGCACTTATGTTTTAATTGCATGTTCCAATGTAACATTCCTATTACAATTTTATAGGAACTGTTGTAAAATGCATACACAGTCATGCACTTGAAATGAGGGTCATGGAAGTGATGAGGAAGGCACAAGAAAAATAGAAGACAGAAATTGGGTGAGTCAAATGCTAATACACTTCTGCCTGGAGTATCAAGCTTGTTTCAGTTCAAGAACTAATGTGTCCTACAGTATCTGGTTATTTGCCTCTGATGTGCACGTCATCGTGGTTGGGTAATCAGGTGCAGGCTGTGCCCATGTTTGGGTGTGTCTCCAGAAGCCTGGGTACTAACCACCTAATTTGTCGATACCATTGTCTAATCATAAACAGTCAAGTAATTATTGACCCCATTAACTAAGGCCAATGAATTATGTCTTTAAAACCAAAGCCACTTTAAAAAGAAAAATGGTTCTCAACATTTTGCCTGTTGACTACTATCTTGCATTAGCTAAACCTGGATAGATCCTGGTACGAGAAGCTAAAGTGTGTTCGCTGCATTGGTACCATGATTCAATTCAAAGCATCTGTTCTGATGCTTGACTGATAGAGCAATGGTTCTCAGATATTAGCAAGCATCAGAATCAACTGGAAACTGGTGATTCTTGGGCCCTCCCAGTTACCGATCCAATAGTCTGGGGTGAGACCTGAGAACCTGCATTTGGAACAAATTCCCAGGTGATCCTGACTCTGCTGTTCTGGGACCACCCTTTGAGAGCCACTGACCTAGAATCTGAAAAACTCTCCTGCTTAGGATTTCTTTTCTAATATTTGTGTACCAAGAAATGCCACTCCTGCTACTCAATTCTGAGAAATTAACTGTCACCTTGACTTAAAACTGAAGGAGATATGCATTTTTGAGGATTTCTGAATTAAAATCTCTTCATTAATAACCCATCAGATTTCCATTTTAGCCTTCTAAATGCCCTGAAGACATTATCGCTATAGTCAAGGAAAACACTAAATTGAGAAATAGATCACCTTCCCGTGGCAGCTTCTACCACATTGAGGGTATCTGAGCCAAATAAAAGTACATTCGACTACCTGTTTCTCTCATCCTGTACTCTAAACGCATAGTATATTCAGTCGGCAGAATCTCTAAGATAAAGACCTGAGATAAAATCGTTAAGGGTTAAGATCGAAATGCAACAATTCAAAAGTAAGAAAAGAGACATAGAGGCAGGTGATAGCTTTATCAATCCAAATGGCCCATTTTAGCACAGGCTTTTTAAATGGGGACAAAAGAGAGCAAATTCTACTTACATCTGTATGAAGGCAGCTTCCTCCTCCATTCACCCACTGCTCCCTGACCCTACAGCTTTATCCATTGATAATATAAGTGGGCAACTGTGTAATTTCTTGTGTGTGCTCAGGGTGCCAGCTTTCCTGTACCTTTGGTTTCAGGAAGATGCCTTCATTTATGAGTTCTGCAGTCAGGGTCTTAGAGGTTTGGCCCCTTCACAAAGTGCTTAGCACCAACCTGGAATCATTCACTGATTACTTTTTATTTTCATAATTAATGATGGCCAATATATACCAATGACCATTTCTATAACTGCCTGGGTATTACTCTTAGATCATAGGATTATTTTTTATAAAATGACAAGTGACACATCCAAATTCAGTTGTAGGCATAACTTGTGTCTTTTAAAATTTCTATCATGCTATTTCATAATTCAACTTTATGTTGTCCAAAATACTTACGTCATGTGCTTCATGACATCATGGGGAGACTGGGTTTTTGGAAAGTAATAGCTGTGTTCTCCTGGAGTTTCAAGACTGTAAATGTCAGATGCTGGTGAGGTTTTAAAGTTTGGAGTCCTGGCTCTTCAAAACTCAAGGGACAAAGGGGAAAGAAGAAATCTCAGGATTCCAAATGGAAGTGAACAGAGCTCTGAGCTGGCATCTTACCCAGCACAGACTGGCCAGGAACTAGCGGGAAGGTGTGAAAATTCATAGATCAAACAACTGCCTAGTGGAGTTAGTTGGAAAGTCCAGACTTACACCTCTTCTCAAGGGGGATTTTCTCTGTGATGAAGGGACTATGCTTCCCCTCCCTCTTGGCGCCCATGGTGCACTGTGCTCTCAGCACTCAATAAAAAGTTGTCTTTGTAATAGTGAGATGTTTGTCAGGAACTGATGCTTGAATGCTTTGCAACATCACTATATATAGCCAGTTACTCATCCAAGTGCAGGTAAAAAAGACGGATGGTTAGGTGTTGTTTTACAGGACTCACAATGATGGATGGATCTGCCTCCAGAAACCTCAACCTGTCAAACGTCACATAGTGGCTTTTTTTCATTGTTCCTCTATTTATATCCCACCTTCTTCTACAAATAATTTGAAGAGACTGATGATATGCGTGCCACTTTAAAATATTAAAGCGTAAATAAAAATTCAAGGTGATAGATAATATAAGTAGAATGGGGAAATACATGTAGGACCAGACAGTTATATGCAATTTTCTAAATTATAGACTAGTCTAGAAATTGGGCCCTGGGCTTTGCAGAAGTCAAAACAAATTAGAAATGCAGAATTTATATTGCCTGTCAAAGAAAGCAGGTCCTTTCATCAGAGAAAGCCTTTTCCCAATTCTTGGGTCAAAGTAACTTTTACACATGTACATTCTTATGAGAGGTTCCCTTGGCCAGGCTGGGCTAACCCCATCCTTCCAGTTCAGTCCATGAGGGAAAGTTGGCATCAGAAGAGCTGGGTTTAAGTGTTGGCTCCAGTTAGGTGATCTTGGATTAGTCACTCACTTCTTATAAAGTAGCAACATATACTACACAGCTAGCATGAGAATTAAGATGGAATAAATTAAGATTGCAAAGAGCTACTCAAAGGTAAGGCTTTTTAAAAATTATGATTCCTTTATCATTGTTTCAGCCTTCCTTGCCCTAAAAATCATGCCCTGCCACATAGCCTCCTGGGTTTCAGTGGTCCCCAAGTGGGCTCATGATATTTGGATTCACAAATCAGCCTCATCCTACACAGCTGATTTACACTGGTGGCCTTACTCTTGTAATCAGTATCTGTGAACAGACTCTGATTTATGACAGCTCTTCTCAAGTTCAATCTCTTGATCAGTGAGTCAGAGATTAATCTGAAAACCCCCATTCATGTGTTCATTCATCCCAATTTCTACTTTTGGTCTAGCCCACTCCCACTCTGTCTATCCTTTCTCACCATCCTTTCTTTATAACATGGCTTAACACAACGTTCCATGAGGGTTCTGCACACACGAGGTCTAAGGCAGAAAACTGGTTATGAAGGATCAAGCAAGATTGTATTCAGTATACCCAGTTTTTTTTTTTTTTTACCTGTCACCTCCAGTATATGGGGCCAGCACCCCACTCCTTTGAGCCACCAGTGCCACCCCAGTATACCCAGTTTTTTAAAAGTTCCTTTGTTCCTTAAGCCACATAGAGATGGTGTCAATGGTTTATTTTGAACAGTTTGATAGAACAAAAGATTGTTTTTGATCCCAAATCTCCAAAGATAAAATACAAATCTTGAAAACATAAAATAATTTTTTTTTGTTGTTGTTAGAGACATTCTATTGCCCTTGGTAGAGTGCTGTGGCATCACAGCTCACAGCAACCTCCAACTCCTGGGCTTAGGCGATTCTCTTGCCTCAGCCTCCAGAGTAGCTGGGACTGCAGGCGCCTGCCACAATACCTGGCTATGTTTTTGTTGCAGTTTGGCCGGGGCTGGGTTCTAACCTGCCACCTTGGTATATGAGGCCGGCACCCTACCTACTGAGCCACAGGTGCCGCCCATGAGATGAAAATTTTAACAAATGAAAATCAAAAACAGAGACTCAGACTTACAAAGAATATGGCAACATCAGCTGGAATTTGTCTATTTTTACATTGGTCTTGGTGGTGGTGACCAGGCTGCTTAAGATGATAAAATCTCTTTATCAAATGGGTTTTCTATTTCTATAATTTATCAACAACTCTGCTTCGTCTTCTCTGATACCCAGGCACGGCCCCTTGAGGTAAGAGGGCTTCATGTTTTAAGACACATGAGTGCATTTTGTGCATGAGGTCACCATCTGGAAAACTGCTGTCACAGGCACTGACTGTAGGTGAGTGAAAGTGGTTCTTTATTCATACTCAAAGAGATAAATGTCTCTTGTTTAAGGAATTTCTTCTATTTATGACAACGTTCTTCTGGGAATCCAGGATTTTCCTCTATTAGTTTTGAAGGACAGGGAATAGACAATATACATATCTGAAAAAATAGAAAATATGCTGATATCCTACATATCTGAAAAAACTGTGGAAGCTCATAAATTAGTTTTGTTTAACATCCCAAACTTACTGTAATCCTTGCACTCTGGGAGGCCAACGCGTGTGGATTGCCTGAGCTCACGAGTTCGAGACCAGTCTGAGCAAAAGCCAGACCCTGTCTCTACTAAAAATAGAAAAACTGAGGCAAGAGAATCACTTGAGCCTGAGTTGGAGGTTGCTATGAGCTATGACTCCATGGCACTCTACTGAGGGCAACAGCTTGAGATTCTGTCTCAAAAAATAAAATAAAATAAAATCATAAAATCCCGGATTTAGAGGGAAAAAATCATCCATCAAGGATGGCAATCTTTCTAAAGTGAATTATATATATAACTGATTTATCAAAGAATTGAAAGTATAAAGATATTATTCTTCCCTTAATCACAGCTTTCAGTGGTGGCATGTCAAGTGAGTTTTCTCCTCCCCTACTGACATCTTAGTCAGAATCCATAATTCCTGGGTCCTTTCCCTTATTAAAGTCTAGTCTGGTAAATTCAAAGCTCTTTCTGTCTTCGATACAGACTAGACTTGGGGTTGGGAGGGCCGAGGACTTGGAGTGCTGTGCAGGGCAAGGTTTGTTTCTTCATTCTTTCTCCCACCCAGTGTGCTGGATTTGGAGCAGCTGGAAGGAGCTTCTGGCCCCCACACCCTCCGGGTTCAGCTGTTCTCGAGTGAGGCGGTAGAGGGCGGTAAGGAAGGGCCACTTCTCCAGCACTGTGCTCAAAGCACATGACGAGAGGCACTTGTTATGATAAGGAAATGTTTATCAGGAACTGATGTTGGAACGCTTTGCAATAACTCTATGCCTACCTGGATATTCATACAAGGGCAAGTGAACAGATGTGTTTGACGTTTGTTTTGTAGAACTCAGGGTGATGGCTCTCTATCCTGCTGCATCTCAAATAGTCTAGTGGCTTAGACTGATGTGGTAGACTCAATATAGGGGGTCAATCCTCTTTCCTTGGTGTTGAGATTTATTCCAACCTTCTCTGTCACTGAAGACACTTTGTAAGACAAACAGCCTCAATCCCCAGCCCTGCCTTAGCTGTAAAAGTTACTTTAATGATCTAAGTAGTTGTCAGCCAGTCACATCAGCCAGACCTTCCCTGACTCCCACACCATGAAGGCCATCATGACCCTGAGCTGAAGAAAAGAAACATCAGATGAACATCTTGGGGACGTAACGGACACTGAGTCCTCCAGCTAGAGATTGAGGGCTGGATGATGTAGAGTTAAAGACAGTAACTTTTGGGGAGGTATAAGAAGCCTGCAAAACTCTCTTAAAGGAAGGCAGGCTTTGAAAATTATCTTCCTGTCTTCCTGGGATTTTTAATCTTGGTAAATAAAGGATAACGAGGGTTACACCTTCAGAGAGCAATTGTCTCACCTCTCTTTAGCCTCACTGGCAGTCCACATCACCAGCTGTTTCTCAACAGATGAGGACTTTCTGTTCTTGCATGTAATAAATACTGAAGAAATTTTAGTTCCATGAATGAATATCCACAGTTTTATAGGTTAAAGTATCAACCAATATATTGCCTTTCAGGGAGTAATTAGATACTTGTTACTGTAATATTTGTTCTTGGAAATTTCATCATCCTCAGATATTCCATCTAAATATTCAATGTTCTTTGTTTATATTTAATGTGATACATGTTACTCAATGTTATCTAAGACTTTTTTTTTTTTTTTTTTTTTTGAGATAGAGTCTCATTTTTTCACCCTGGGTAGAGTTCCATGGCATCATAGCTCATAGCAACCTCAAACTCTTAGGCTCGAGAGATTCTCTTGCCTCAGCCTCCCAAGTAGCTGTATCCACATGTGCCAGCTACCACATGGAAAAAAATAGTTTTCCTATCTTTAGTAGAAATGGGGTCTTGCTCTTGCTGAAGCTGGTCTTGAACTCCTGAGCTCAGACAATCCACCTGCTTCAGACTCCCAGAGTGCTAGGATTACAGGCATGAGCCACGGTCCCCAGCCATTCCTCTAGCTTTAAATGCTTTCCTTCCAGCCTCAAACTCTCTTTCCACACTCCCCTCAAATGTCTCTTCTTCCAAGAAACTGTTCCTAACCCTCCCAGCTTCTCCACCACTATGTGTCCATTCCACTGAATCTACATCTTTTTTTGCCCAGCCTGGTTCAAGATATTACAAAGAGAGAAATAACACCACGTTCTCTTTTTTATGAGCTTTCATAAGCATGTAATACATATTTTTTACTTAAGTCTTTAAATGTGGTAGCATTTATAGTATTGACAGTTTAGATAGGATTCTTCTTTAATTCTTCTTTATAACTTAGAAGTATAAAGTTCTATAAAATTACAAAGAATAAATAATCAAGGAGCAAATGATTTTATTCAAGTGAAGATTATATATTAACAAAAGCATGAACATAGATGATACTCTAATTTAGTAATTGGATAATTACTAAATCTACATGCACTTGGCTTTCAGAGTAATGGTGTAGGACATTCTGTTTTTAGGCTGTAAGTCAATCATCCCAAAGCTCTGACAGATCAAGGTAAGTAGAGAGAAGGGAGTAAAATGTAAGCAAAATCGGCCGCAACGGGCTGCTTGTTCAGCTATTCAAATACGCAGTAAAATGGATCCTTTCCAATAAAATGTATGCATTCATTATAACATAAAAAATGAACATGTTCATTCAAAACATGGGTCTCTAGGGCAATAAAGACCAGAGAACTGAGAAAGAATAAGCAGAGAACTGAGAGGTAGAAATGTGTCCAGATAAGACAAAATAGACATGACCATTTCAGTCATCTCCATTCCAGATGGCTCTCCTACAGAGTTCAGCAGTACATAGAACCGGCCAAAACCCAAAACAGAACAGCTTTACCTCTAATAAAACAAAGAAACCAGAAAAGGTAAGCCTTTCATTTGCACAGTCAACCATAAAGAACCTTACACTACAGGTCAGAAAATGCAAGTTATTGATCTGCTTTGGATCCTTTGAGTGTGTGAAATTGGGGTAAGCATCAGCGTCTACATTAAACTAACATGCAAATAAGCAGGTTGAATTTTTTCTCTTTTTTTAAATTTCAGATTAATGTGAGGGTACAAACAATTAGATTACAATGTTTGCATGTGTTAAATACACACTAGTGTAGTAGTGTCCTGCACCAAGAGGTGTGCCAGACACCCTTACATTGTGTCCATTAAGTAGGAGCACACCAAGCCCCCTGCCTTCTGTCCTCTCCTCCTTCCCTCCCCCCACAATTTGAATTGAGTTGAGTTTTACTCTTGTGTGGGCGTGTATTAGATCATCTACTGGCTTCATGTTAGTACTGAGTATATTGGACACTTGCTTTTCCATCTTTATGACACTTTATTAAGAAGAATGTGTTTCAACTCCATCCAGGTTAATACAAAAGATGTAAAGTTCCTATCTTTTTTATGGCTGAATAGTATTCCATGGTATACACATAGGCTTTACCTCAGTTTATGAATCCATTCCAGAGTTGACAGGCATTTAGGTTGTTTCCACACTGTGGTGATTGTAAATTGAACTGCGATAAACAATCTAGTGCAAATGTCCTTATGATAAAATGATTTTTTTTCTTCTGGGTAGAACCTAGTGATGGGATTGCAGGATCAAATAGAAGGTCTATTTTGAGTTCTTTGAGGATTCTCCGTGCTCCTTTCCAAAAAGTCTGTATTAGTTTGCAGTCTCACCAACAGTGTGAAAGTGTTCCGTTCTCTCCACATCCACACCAGCATCTGCAGCTTTGCATCTTTGTGATGTGGGCTGTTCTCATTGGGGTTAGGTCATATCTCAGGGTGGTTTTGATTTGCACTTCTCTGATGATTAGGGACGATGAGCATTTTTTCATATGTTTGTTAGCTTTTCATTTGTCTTCCTCAGAGAAAATTCTGTTCATCCTCTTACCTGGTGAGCGATGGGATCATTTGCTCTTTTTTTGTTGTTGTTGATTAATTTGAATTCTGTAGATTCTAGTTATCTAGTTATCTACCCTTTGTCAGATTTGTAACATGCAAATATCTTTTCCTATTCTGAAGGTTGTCTATTTGCTTTAATTGTTGTGTCCTTAGCTGTGCAGAAATAAGGAGATTGAATTTGATGACCTCTAAGTCTCCTTCTTTTCTGCTATTCAACATAGTATTTGCATAGCTTTGGAAAGATAAACTCCTATTATGCTATGTGATCAGTTCTTAATTATGAATGTTAAGATTATGGCATCTTTAAAACATTGTCATTTCATGAATCTGTAATGGGTTGGCTCCTCTCTAGCTTATGGGTGATGTGAATTGGATTGAAAATGAAGTTTTCCTATAATCATAACTAAAATTGCAGTCATGACTAAAGTTGCAGGATTGACTGTAAAAGTTCTACGATTCACTTGGGGACAAGACACTTTCCCAGACTACAAATGAATCAGAAGATTAGGGGAAATTAGGAAGCTTCAGTCGGATTCCATGGCCTTGTCTGAGGAAATAAGAAGTTTTTTGAACCCGCTCTTGAATATGAGAAATTAGACTGTGATCTTATAGACGTAAGTATGACTGGGGGAAGGGGATAAGGCAAGCAAATTTTACGAAAGCTACATTTTTTCTGGCTTTCTAAGCCTGTTTATAGCTTCAGTTACATAAATCCCTCTCTGATTCCTGGTAAGTAAAATTATAGTATATGCATATTTACTTCAGTGTAAAACGTTTCTGTAGTTGCCAGAATTTCTGTTTGCATGTAAGCAAACCTTACATCACCCCTATCAAGGATAATTACAAAAAGAAGGAATTGGATATAGAAAAGTGGACAGAAGAAAACAATGAAAGCAATAGACAGTTTTTTTCAGTGCTACCTTCGAAAAACAAATGAAAATATAATAGTTTCGCCCCCAAACATGAAGGTTTATAATTCTAAAAACTCCTGATCTGACTTTCAGTTCTGGCCATGATGAAGTAATATCATCCTCCCCAGATAAAAACTGGACAAAATATAGGAAGCAAGAGTTTTCAGTCAGTAGATAACAGACAACATAGAGCTATCATCTTTTACAAAAAGGAAACCGTACATTTGTCCTGGCATTCTACCTAGGGGCACTTTACAAACTGTGGAAAAAAAAAAAAAAAAAATGAAGCCAGAACAGATGGCAGTGGTCTCCCTGGGCTGAGGAGACAGAGATTTTGTTCATGGCTATTTAGGCAGCTAGAATTGGGGAGATAGAACACTATAGAGGAGGGAGCTTTTCAGAGAAGAAGCTGCAGAAATCTTGGATTCTCAAAGGCTCCTTTAAGCCCTTAAGTCTTTAAGTCTTTAGCTGAAGACTAAACTGTTAATGTAACATGAGACTCTGTAGGTCCAAGAACAGCTACTGCAGGGATCTGAGCAGACAGGTTCCAGAAGTCATGTAGGGCTAGGAGATGTTGCAGTTTCAACCAGCCAGCATGGAGAGAGTTTGCTGAATTCCTTGGATAGTCAGTTGAAAGCCTAGAAGGGCCACACCTACAACAAGGAGTATCTAAGACCCACCTTAACAAAGCCCAAAACAAGTCTCAGCAAAATCAAACTTATTCATCAGCACATTAACTGGACCTCAGAAGTGTACAGAAGTGTACAGAAGAATGTGAGGAGGTTTTCTTTAAAGAAAAATATCAAAATCCATCACTAAGCAGCATTCTCAAAGTTCAGCACTCAATCAAAAATGACCAGATATAATAAGAAGCAGGAAAAAGTAGACCATGATCCTAAGAAAACAAAGCTAAGAGAAAACATGGCTCGGCACCTGTGGCTCAAGTGGCTAAGGTGCCAGCCACATACAACTGAGGTGGTGGGTTCCAATCCAGCCTGGGCCCGCTGCAGCAACAACAACAACAGCAACAACAACAACAACAACAAAATAGCTGGGCATTGTAGCGGGCACCTGCGGTCCCAGCTACTTGGGAGGTGGAGGCAGGAGAATTGCTTGAGCCCAGGAGTTGGAGGTTGCTGTGAGCTGTGATGCCATAGCACTCTACCCAGGGCGACAGGTTGAGGCTCTGTCTCAATAAAAAAACAAAGTTAAGAGACAACAGATCCAAAGATGACATGTGCTTATTAGACAAGACTTTAAAACAGCTATTATACACTTGCTCAAGGATTTAAAGGAAAAGATGAACATAAGGTGTTAGTAGACATGGAATCTCAACCAAGAAAGGAAAAGCTTACAGAAAAAGGAATGAAAAGGAAATTATAGAACTGAAAAATAAAATATATAAAACATAAAATTTTACTATATTGAGTTAACTATCAATTAGATGTTGCACAAGAAAAAACAGTGATCTTGTAAACAGGATAATAGAAATATCAAAACTGAAGCACAGAGAGAAAAAAGGATTAAAAAACATGGGCAGAGCCTCAGTGTCCTGTGAAACAGCAGCAAGTAATCTAATAAACATATAACTAGAATCACAGAGAAGAAAAGGAGATTGAGAAAGAAAAAAATATTTGAAGAAATAATGCTTGAAAAAATTACAAACTTCTGGAAAAATTTTACTTTATTTATTTATTTTTTTTTTTTGAGACAGAGTCTCACTATGTCACCCTCAGCAGAGTGCTGTGGTGTCACAGCTCACAGCAATCTCTAACTCTTAGACTTAAGCAATTCTCTTGCCTCAACCTCCCAAGTAGCTGAGAGTCCAGGCACCTGCCACAACGCCCGGCTATTTTTTTGTTGCAGTTGTCATTGTTGTTTTTTAGCTGGTCTAGGCCAGGTTTGAACCCACCAGCTTTGGTGTATGTGGCCGGCGCCCTAACCACTGAACTACAGGCGCCGCCTCTTTTTTTTTTTTTTTTTAATTTCTTTACAGATAAACTGTTAAAAGAAAACCAAAACAATGTATTGTGGGGTTTATAGTATATGCCAAAGTAAGATTAAAACAACAATAATGCAAAGATGAGAAAGTGATAAGTGGATGTACCTTTATCCCTAAGAGTCACTGGGAGTTGGTTCCAGGACCCCCAAATCTGCAGAAGCTCAAATCCCTTACAGAAAATAGCATAGAATTTGCAAATAACCTCCTCACATTCTTCTGTACACTTCTGTATACATTTCTAGATTACTTATAATACCTAAGGCAATGTGCATGCAATACAAATAATTGTTATCCTGCATTATTATTTTTATTTTTTGTTGTTGTATTTTTATTTTATGGGGTTTTAAAAAAATATTCAATCTATGTTCATTGAGGCCACAGATGTGGAACCCACAAATATACTGGGCCTACTATGTTCTGTTCAAGATTTTATATGAGAAGTGGTATATAAATGTGATAAGTTAAGGATATAATGATAATCTTTGTAGTAACTGTTCAAAACAAAAACAGATATAACCCAAACACCCAACTCAGGGCAACATGGAATACCAAACAAACAAAGTCAATTAATCCAAAAAAAATAGGAAATGACATTAAAAAAAGAAAGAAAAAAAAAAAAAGAATGGGACAAATGGAAAATAATTAGCAAATATACCCCTAAGCCAAGTGTAATGCTGAGGGAACTCAGTTCCTGTGGAAAATGCCCTTATAAATGTCATTATAGTCACTAAATCACATAATTGGAACAATATTACCTATGATAATTTATATATATAAAATTAGTATGAATGGTTATTAATAGTTTCCATTTACTATTTTGTTCTCCAAAGAAATTTTTAGGACCTTCTTACCCAGCAGTTTCAGCAAGAATCTTGGAAATTCTGCTTTGCTGTAAATAAAATACATCTTGAAACTAAGCATTATTTTCCCTATGATGGAGGGATTTCTGATTCAGCTTTCTGTGACTGCTTGAGACAACAAGCTTTGGGTATACAGACTTTGATTTAAGTTGCCGAGCAAGAGATTGTGCTATCTGCTGCCCTGGCCTCCTGAAGGAGGCAGTGGAAGAGCTGTTTAGCAAACAGATGTTCCGTGGGTGTGTTGAACAGTCCTCTGCACTGACCTGGGGTCAGCCAGCTGCTGGACGGCAGAGGAAGACAACGAGCCAGGTGCAAATGTCCCCCACCAATGTGGGAGGGTGACCCAAGGTTGACAGATGGCAGGACTGAGAAACAGATATGGGTGTTGTAGACATAAGTAACCCGAACCTCAGAGCAGGAATTTGTTTGTGGTAGAACCGGAATTCCAGAGCCACTTCGGAAAAGGGTATGTGGAAGGGAAGGTGTGGGAGGAAGGGTGACTCGGGGGTACAATAAACAGATTATGGGAGAGGATGAAGATGAATGGAGAAGGCTTAATTCTCTGTTTATTTCCTTCGGATTTTCCTTTTACATTTACTCACAGTCTAGGGATCATCAGTCGGCCTGGGCTGTGCACAGGAGAACATGCTATTTTTTTTTTTTTTTTTTTTACGGTGGAGCAGGACCCTGAATGCCTATTGCTCCACAGGGCGAGAATTAAGACCCGAGTGTGGACTCTCCAGTTTAGGAAATGTCCCTTCTGGAACTCTTCTCTACAAAACAGATTTCAAGGGCTCCGGATTTCACGTATGGAGGCAGCTTCTTTCTTTACAGACGATGTCTCAGATTTAATTCCATCACTGCTGTTGTAATGTGAGCACGGGCCACTTAACCCCCATGTGGTTCGTTTCTCTATTCTATAAACTGGGGAATGGGATATTTACAATGTACCCAACTGATGGGGAGTCTCATAAAACAAAGTAATTACAAAGACTTTTATGTCGCTCATGTGTGATAAAATGAAATTGACTCCATTTCCCCAGCCTTTAAAACAATGTGTGATGAAGTCAACTGTGCCATTTACGATGACTAATGAAATCTAATTTAAATGCAAACTTCAGAAATTTATAAAAGTGGGGGAGGGGAGATGCCATGGACTTGGTGTTTTTAAAAACACATGAATGTTGTTTTCTTGTTTTCCAAAGATTTCTTGATAGTCATAAAGCCAAGATATTGCCAACATTGAAAATTTTAAGTCTGTGAATTTTCTAGAACTTATTTTTCACTCTATCATCTTAGCAGTATTTCTAAAGAGGAATTAAATACAAGCACTAGCCTCTCCTATGTCTAATTTTTTTTGTTTGTTTCCAGTGAATTTAGAAAGCTTCACTTTTAAAAATTAACTTCACCATAGCACCATTGGATTTTTAAAAAATATTTGTTTGACTCCTAATTTTTTGTGAGTAAAACTCCCTCTCCGGTTCTGGTGTATAAATTGGACTTTTACGACTTGTTGATGACAAGTTGTGATCGAGTAGTTGTCCCTATAAGGAGCTTCAGAACCATCTTGCTTCATGTGGCCAAACAGGCAAAGGCAAATTCAGTTATGTGATTATTTTCCAAACCTCATGTTAGGATGCTTTGTTTTACTTTTAAAAGTGGCCAATTTCAAATGCCTCTGGGCTCATGAGTAATGTTAAAACAAATATATACATGAATGGAAAGCAGCAGGCAACCTCTCTCACACTCAATCAGGCTTCAGCTGTCTGCATGGCAAAGGTCCTAAAAAAAATTTTTTTTTTTTGCACAAAGCTTTTGAGGTCAAGAAACCCAAGGCTATGTAGAATAATTTGCTCTTACTTCTTTTTTTGTGGTTCTGGTTTTTGAGTATAGGGGATTACCCATTGCCTATAGCTCATTAATCAAGGTAGCTTTTGATTATGAGAAGTGCTATCCAAAAAATAGTACTTTGAGGACTTGGCAGGGAGGTCTCATGCCCGTCCCTGGAACGAGCCAGAACACCCTGAACTCTGCCAACTATGATTACACTTGACATTAATTGAAGATGCTGAGAGATATAAGCCTTCCTGAGTTTAGCCACCTGGAGCAGATTAAAATCCAGGTCCTGCCAGTGAGGAGGTCTGAGGGATTGGGAATACAAGGCTGTTTTAATCTTTTCCAAGTCAGGCTGTTTAGAAATATCCATATATCAAATGTTCATGGATCTCATACAATTACCCTCTCAGGGGAGAATTCAATTGCCAGTAACATGAAGTGGGATTAACTTGTTGTGGTGAGCCATCTGGAGAGAGAAGATGCACCGTTCCCTGTAATATGTTCAGAGATTTGCCACCATGGTTGTGAAGAACTAGTTGAAGGTGCTCAAAGGCACAAAGGATAAAAGCCTTGCTCAGTGGGCCCAGTGAAATTAAAATGCAGCTAGGGGAGAATTTATCTCCCTCTGTGCTGAAATATATTTTTCTGGCATAATATGGTGATATTTGGGTTTCAGGGATCAGCCTGGGTGCTTGTAAAGATTTTATATATATATAAAAGGCCAGTGGAAACTGTCCTGAAACTGTGTGGCATGAAGTAAAGAGAAGGGTGCATGAGAATAAAAGTGAATAGAGTTAGAATTTGGCTCTCCGGATTTATTCTAGAATGCTGTATAAAAACTGGCTCCCTTGAGGAGCAAAGGAATAAATTTAGATCAGTTCTAGAAACTGGAGGACTCAGAGGAGCACTTGGAGGTACAGAAAGTCTTCACATTTTAATGAAAAAACAAAAACAAAAACAAAAAAACTAATTGGCTGAGTCTGGGGATAGATATAAGATGATCCAGACATGAAGAGCTCAGAAGACCAATGGCCAAAGTCAGAGTTCCCTGTCACCAAACTCAAGTTCATCCTGAAATGATGCCAGTCTGGAGAGCAGTAAAGATGCCAGGCGTAGGGGGGGACACTAACCTCTACTAAAAGGTAAGTGATAGCCATAACAATTTGTTCTGAAAGCCTCTGTGATATGCGAGCAGAACCAGATCTGAAAAATAAAAGATTACTTTAAAATTAGTTTTATTAAATTCCACCATCTTTACAATTAAAAGAACCAACAAACTATACACAAAGTACCTTCTTCCATTTATGAATTAATTATGATACATTCAAACAATAGGGAAGCCATTAAAATTATGACATGTAGCTCCACTGGTTGATTTTGAGCAATAGACAAGCCTAAATGCATTTGATGAGGCTAGAAAAAGCTTGATATTAAAACAAGGCAACGGCAGGAAATGAGAAAGGAAAATTATAAACTAAAGTCAGTTTTGAACATAGATTCAAAAATCCTAAATAAGATACTGGCAAACCAAATCTAAAAGTGTGTTAAAAAGAAAAACAAAAACACCAGACCAAACCAAATCAAAAAGTGTGTTAAAAAGAAAAACAAAAGCACCAGACCATGACCAAATAGGGTTGATCTCAAAATTTCAATGATGGGTTTGCATTAGTAGAAAAGCTATTTATATGATACCCTTTTACATTAGCATAGCAAAAGAAAAGTCAAATCATCTCATTGGAGCAGGAAAGTCAAAATAAAATTCAACCCTGTAGCTCATTACTCAAGGTAGTTTTTGAAAACTCTTAGTGAATGGCTGGGTGCAGTGGCTCATGCCTAGTACTCCTGGAGGCTGACTTAGGTGGATCGCTTGAGCTCAGGAGTTCCAGACCAGTTTGTGCAAGAGTAAGACCCCATGTCTAAAAATAACTGGGTGTTGTGGCTGGAGCCTATAGTCCCAGCTAGTTGTGAGGCTTGGGGCAAGAGGATCACTTAAGTCCAAGAGTTTGAGGTTGCTGTGACCTATGACACCACAGCACTCTACCCAGGGCCACAAAGTGAGACTGTCTAGGAAAAAAAAAATAGGAGAAGGAGAAGAAGAAGGAAAGAAAACGAACTCTTAGTGAACTAGGAATAGAAGGGAACTTCTATATCCTAACAAAGATTAACTACCAAAAACCTACAACAAACATCCATGCTATGTATTGGGGAGAAATTAGAAGCATTTCCTTTAGAGTTAGGAGCAAAACTATACCAACTGCTGTCACTACCTCTATTCAACATTGATTGGAGAGTCAAGCTAACACAATAAGAAATGTATACCACAGAGAAGGAAGAAAGATGATGTGATAAGATTGTTTTCATAGAAAATTTAGGAAACTCATGTACCAAAAATATCATGAATGAAATAAAAATTCAATCCATATAATGGGAGAAAATTACTGAAACTCATGCAATCAATCAATAATTGGCATGCATCATAAAGAATTCCAACAAAGCTATCGTAAAAGAGAAAAAATCTAAAGGAAAAAGAGATAAAATGCTATAATTCACAGGGAGAAAACCCTAGTGGCTAGTAAATATCTGAAAAGATTCTAATTCCATTAGCAATCAGGAAGTTGAAAATTAAAAATAAACGATACTCCATATTGTAGCTATTATATTGGTCAAAAACTAGTAAATTTCATAACATCAGTATTAGTGAAGAGGTTGGGAAATGGGGCCTCACATACTTTCTTGGAAAAACCACTTGGAAGAGTAAGTCTACTCTAGCGAAATCTTGCATGCCCAAGGTGTGTACAAAGTTGTTCATTGTAGAATGGTTTGTCGTACCTAAAGTATGAAAATATCTTACTGTCTCTAGGATAACAGATATCCTCTGGTTTACGGATACGATGGATTCTAGTCAACAGTTAAAATGAACTCAATCTCCCTCTCTCAAACAATAAATCTTTAAAAAACATAATACTGAATAATAAACTCAAGTTGCAAAAGTGTTTTAAAAGACACTAAATGATGGTTTAAATTGTTTTAATATGCAGTCATCTGTTATAAAAGTACAAAAACACATGCAGACGAGAAGAAAGAAACGGAGAAGAAAATGGGGAATGAGAACTTAGATGTATTGCCATGTTAGTTTCTCACGAAAGGGAGATGGGACAATGTGGGGATGCAGAATCCCAAGCAAATATAAAAAAACTTTTAATATCTGTGCATTAATATACTCTGCTGGTTACATATATATAATCTGTTACACTGCAGCCCTTATTTCCTGGATTTTAAATGTCTCATAATTACACAATATTTTTAAAAGATACTCCTGGAACATTAAGTGAAAAATGTAAATGTTAGACCTATAGGTGCTAAAGATGAAAGACTCATTTCAAATTGGCTTTTGAAAATGAAGTAGGAATTTATGAAGTAAATGAAAAGTCAAGATGTGACCGTCAGGTGAGTTTCAGCATCTTGAACGATCTCCCCAGTGGCTCAGATTCTCCAGATCGCTCCACTGTTTTCCAAATTAACTGGCTTCTCTGTTGGTTCTACACAATACTCCCCAACCTGGCTCCCAATATTACAGACTCTCCTTCATGATGCTTCCAGATTTCCATTCTCATTCTCACAGTCTACTGTCCAGGGAAAGAAAGACAAAGCTGGCTCTTCCCCTTGGGCTCGGGTACAATTCCTTGGCCCTCAGTGGTTCTGTTTGAGCTATGTGCCCATCTCTGATCTGATCCTTGGGGTTAATAATATGGAATTAGCTAAGTGGCCTAAGTTAGTCAGGGTGTATGTCTAGGCCAGTGGTTCTCACCAAGGGTGATTTTGTCCCCTGGGGAATATTTGGCAATTATCTGGAGACATGTTTGGTTGTCCTACTGAGAAGGATGCTACTGGCATCTGGTGGATAGAGACCAGAAATGGTGCTGAACATCCTTCCATGTGCTGGGCAGTCACAACTTATCCCCCCCTCCCCCCCCACATACCCACATGCAAGCACACACCAAAGAATTATTTGGCTCAAAATGTCTATAGTGCAAAGGTAATGAAATCCCACTGTAGATCCAGCCTATCCAATCTCACGACTAAGAATGGGTGGTGGGAATGTTCCTTGAAAAAAAAATCACAGTCTAATTCAGAGTGAAGGGTAAGTAATTAAAACATTAATTACCATGCAAAGGGTGGATGTAAAGTTTGTGTGCAATTCTAAATAGTTTAACCTAGTAAATTGCACACGAACTTTATGGACCTTATATATGAAAAAGATTGAATATACATCAAAATATTATCACTAATGGTTTCTGAGATCATGTGCAAGAATTTTTTGTGTACTTCCATTTTATTTTTATTTCAAATTAATATGAGGGTATAAATTTTAGGTTACTTTATTTTATTTTTTATTTTTTATGTTTTTGCAGTTTTTGGCCAGGTCTGGGTATGAACCCACCACTGCCGGTATATGGGGCTAGTGCCCTACTCCTTTGAGCCACAGGTGCTGCCCTATTTTTAATTCTAAAGGTTAAGTTAAAGTTGTAGTTGAGCTTGACCCAGGGGCATGCTGAACACTCTCACATTCTGCACTTTAGATGAGATTCCATCAATCACCCTTCTCCTTTCTTCCTCCCCTCTCTGTCTTCTCCCCTCTCCCATCACTAGACTATATTTGTGTTTTACCATTCACCCATTTATATGGGTGCATAGTTATTTATATATTGGTTTCATATTAGTATTGAGTACATTAGACATACTTTCCATTCTTGAAATACTTTTTAGGAGTGGACTTCTAATTTCTAGCTTATCTAAAATGAATACTAAGTTTTGTGAAATTTAAAAAGTCATTTTAAGGCTCAGCACCTGTAACATAGTGGTTATGGCGCCAGCCACATGCACTGGTGGTGGGTTCGAACCCAGCTAGGGCCAGCTAAAACAACAATGACAACTGCAACAAAAAAAATAGCTGGGTGTTGTGGCGGGTCCCTGTCGTCCCAGCTACTTGGGAGGCTGAGGCAAGAGAATTGCTTAAGTCCAAGAGTTGGAGGTTGGTGTGAGCTGAGATGCTACAGCACTCTACCAAGGGTGACATAGTGAGACTCTGTCTCAAAAAAAAAAAAAAAAATCATTTTAAGAGAAAAGTACCAAAAAAGTATCTTTTCACCAAATAATACTGACTTTTTTCAGAATTGTATGCCTCGGGACAGATCCATTTCACAGTGCATGCTTTTATATACTGTTATTGTTAAGTATTCGCTATAGTACATACAGAACAATGGCATCATCATAATTCACTGCTACCTCAAACTCCTGGGCTCAAGGGATCCTCCTGCCTCAGCCTCCCTATTAGCTTGGACTATAGGCATGCACCACCATGCCCAGCTAATTTTTTATATTTTTAGTAGAAATGGGATCTCACTCTTGCCCAGGCTGCTCTTAAGCTCCTGACCTCAAGGGATCCTTCCACCTCAGCCTCCCAGCATGTTAGGACTACAGGCATGAGGCACCACACTTGGCCTTCCATATTGACCATTCCATAAATCCAGATAGTCTTCATGTTGACATTTTAATGGTTATATAATGTTTCATTATATTACTATGTCATTCATCTGCTATTATGAAAAGCATAGCTGTAAACTTCTTTGCAAAACTAGGGTTTTCCTCACTATTGCATTCTTTCTTTGGAATTTGCTTCTCAAAGGCAAGTTGCCAAATTGAGGGATAGAATGAGTCTTGTAGTCTTTGGTAAATGTTGTCAAATTTATTCCCAGAAAAATTATGCACTGTTTCTATAGGCAATGTATGAGCATATCTGAGTCCCCAAAGCTTTGTTAGCTTTGGTTTTTAAAAGATCTATTATTAATAATTCAATGTGTGGGAGGTAATACATTGGGCTACTTTAATTTTTAATTCTTTAATTGTTGTGGAAGCTAAACATTTACCCAAGTGTTTGTTTGCTATTTTTATTTTCCCTTGTGCAAACCATCTGTTCCTATTCTTTAACCATCTGTCCAGCCAGACCCAAATATTGCCCATATAGATAATATTAATTTCCCTAATATACCTTATAATAAATGTTTTTATGTTATGTTTATTATAATGCTCTCATGTTGCTATGTTTTTTTTTATTTTTTCAACTTGGGACTAGTCATTTTTTATTCTTCATTTTACAATATGTATGTATGTACTTAACAATTCATGCACCTGAACCTGTCAATGGTTCATTGGTTATTGTTTTAATTGTTTCCATCATCAAAAAAGGCCTTTTATTACAAAATGAATTTGTATAGCATTGTTTTATTTCATATGTTTTTATGTATATATGTGTGTGTGTTGCAGGGAAGTTTAATATTTCCCTCTGCTGGTTTGATAATTGAGTCATTCTGATAAAATAACATGATAATGGATCAGCAGGAAAAAAAGGCATGCAAGTTTATTAACATTCATGGACTTGGCATTCCTGCAAATACAAAACTCAAAGAAAAGCCAGATGGTTGAAGCTTATATTTTCTCTTCAGAAGGGAGAGAGAGATGGGAGAAATGTAGGCAATTTTGAGGGATTATAAATGATACTTAGAGAAATTGAATCATTTCAAAACATAAACAGTAGTTTGTAAATGATTCTCTTTGGACGAGGAACAGGACCAGTAAGTTACAGGAAAGTAAGGGGCAGAAATATACTATGAACAAAGGTTGTCTTACTAGGCAGATGAGGTCTTCTCAGGTCTTCCCTTAGAGCTGAACTCAGACGAAGGTTTGAATGTGAAGAAAGGCTTTTAGTCTTTTCTCTGGTGGTTAATCTTTCCTGTTTATTTAATGAGATTCCTAGGGAGGGAGCATTAAAACAATTTCATTTGTTTTGGAAGAATTTTTCCTTAGATAATGGAACTTCCAGAGACAGTCCCTCCTTGCACTGGTGCTGGGGAAACAACCTTTAGAAACGTCCTTGGTTCGGAGGCAGCTTCTAAGCCCTTCCAATTGCCTTTAGTTCAAAAGGGCTCAGCCTACAAGCCACCCTACTTTGGGGTATGGTACTCTGAGACCCAATATTATGTACATTACACACATACATTTAACTCAGAGATGAATTCTTTCGGTTGAGGTGAGCTATAAATCTAAGCCTCAGACTCTAAGGTTATTTCCCCTGTATAGGTACTTTCCCCCAAATATATATTGAATCATTTCATATCCCTTTGATTATAATAGATTAAGTATGTATTAATTTAGGGAATCTCTATTTTATTTCCTTGGCCTATTTTTTGGTTATTATTCCAATCAGAACACTGTTTTGATACCTACTGTTCCTTGATAAGATACTTTAATATGCAGCAAAGCCACTTCTCTAATATTATTTTTATTACAAAAATATACTTTTTAATCCACACTTATTTTAGTTGTTATTTTGTCAAATTCAGTAATCCCGTGGTATCATAAATGATATTGCCTAAATCTGTATATTGATAGGGTCAAATCCCGCCCAAATAGGGTGGATCCACCTAAAAGAATCAACCCCCTCTCCTCTCCCACCGGATGTCCCACCTGGGAAAGGTAAATGGACTAACCCCCACCCTTACAACAGATGTGCAACCCAGGAAAGTGAATGTCCCGACCCCCACCTTCCTGACCTTTAAAACCCCCATCTGCATTACCCATGTGTGGATTTTTTTCCTAGTTGGAAATCTTACCCCACCTGCACCCAGGTAGAATAAGCCTATTTTAATTGCACAAACTGGGCCTCTGTTTTTCTTTCGCCTTGTGATTTGGAATAATCTTTTACCTTTGGCTCCATAACCCTTCAGACATTAACTTAAACATGATTTTAGTCTTCACTATTTAGCTCTCTGGTCAACAGGAGGGTATACCATTCCGTTTTTCACCACAAGTTGTATAAATTTAGACAAGAGAACTTTAATATCATTTGAGTACTGGTTCTAGGCCATCCTCTCTGTACTCATACAATTTTCCAGATGATTAAACCAAGGCTACCGAGGTCATTTGTCCAAAACCTGTATCTAGTTAGGGGAACAGCTAAACATAGAAATTGGAGCTTACCTCATGGTATATTTTTCCTATCAAATAATTTATTCAAGTCTTCATTCATTGCCTGTAAAGCTTTAAAACGATATTTTATTCATATTAGTTAGATCTATCCTGATCTGGTTAGTTTCTAGGAATTTTCCAGATTGTGGTAGAACAAAAATGAGGATTAATGTTGAAGTTTGGGCAGATGGGAGCAGACTGGGTTTCTCCAGTGTGGAGAAAGTGTGCAAAACTTATTCTAGTCCATCCTCTTCTCCCTAATGGTTTGGTTTTTTTCTTTTCTTTCCTCTTTTTCTTTTTTTCTGAGACCAAGTCTCACTCTGTTGCTCTGAGGAGAGCACAATGGCATCATTATAACTCAGCCCCAAACTACTGGGCTCAAGTGATCCTTTTGCCTCAGCCCCCTGAGTAACTAGAACTATAGCTGCCCACCACAACTCCTGGCTAGTTTTCCTTTTATTTATTTATTTTTTTGAGACAGAGTGTCACTATGTCACTCTTGGTAGAGTGCTATGGCACCACAGCTCACAGCAACCTCAACCTCAACCTTTTGGACTTATGTGATTCTCTTGCCTCAGCCTCCCAGCACAACGCCTGGCTATTTTTTTTGTTGCAGTTGTCATTTTTATTTATCTGTCCCAGACTGGGTTTGAACCCGCCAGCTGTGGTACATGTGGCTGGCGCCACAGCCACTGTGCTACAGATGCTGAGCCAGTTTTCCTATTTTTAGCAGACATGGAGTCTCACTCTTGCTCAGGCTGGTCTCTAAATCCTGAGTTCAAAGGATCTGCCTTCCTCAGCCTTTCAGGGTGGCTAGGATTACAGGTGTGAGCCACCACATGGAGCCCCTAAATAGTTTTTCAATAGGGCTTTTGAACTGATATCCTATTTTCGGGATCATTCTATATTATCGTTTAAGGGATTTTATTATATTTTTTTCCTGCATGTTTATAGTTTGCAGGGAAGCATGTTAAACATATAAAGAGCCAAAGTTACAGAGTCTGAGTCTTACCTTTTCTGAAGACTTGCACAACCAAGTTCAGGATATCAGATACATAGTGGATGAGTTTCATGAAACAGAAAATCCAATTGACAGTGATTTAAACAAAATATGCATTTCTCTGTCTCTTATCTAAAGGGAAATCTCCCCAGTATCATCAGAAACCTGGCCTCCTTCCTGTCTTCTGCTTCTTTAACATGTGGGTGTGGCTCTCATTGTCATATATACCAGAAGATTGGTAAGTGCTCCAGCCAATAAGACTTAATTTCTAAGCAGAAAGAAAAGGAAGGAGAAAAGGCTAGTACTGAATTGGCTTCTCTTTGGTTTTCCTGGTACCTCCTAGGGACGTCTGCTTCTATCCTTGCCCAGATCTTTGTCATATGAGCATCACTAGTTACAAGAGAGCTGATGGATGTGATTATACACTTTTGGTGGGCAAGAGTCCTCATAGCAGGTTTAAAGGAGAAAGGTGAGAAGGAGGGTCTTTCCCTGTGTTTGGAATGTCTTTCTGGGAGTTGGGTATGTGCAGAAATGCAGGGATGGATTTGTTATTACCTCTGCTTACAAATCACTGTTTTCTTCATTAAACATTCATAACAATAATGGTATTTATTCATAACAATAACTGGTATTTATTAAAACCACCCTATGTGCCAGAGGGTTTGGTAGGTGTTTCAATACACATTATATCTAATCTTTGCAATAACCCCATGTTGGGATTAAGAAATTGAAGCTAACAACTCGGCACTTATAGCTCAGAGGCTAGGGCACAGGCCACATACACTGGAGCTGGCGGGTTTGAACCAGCCCTGGCCTGCTAAACAACAATGACAACAACAACAACAACAAAAATAGTCAGGTGTTGTGGCAGGTGCCAGCTACTTGGGAGGCTGAGGCAAAAGAATGGAGTAAGCCCAAGAGTTTGAGGCTGCTGTGAGCTGTGACGCTACAGCACTCTAGGGAGGGTGACATAGTGAGACTCTGTTTCAAAAAAAAGAAAAAGAAATTGAAGCTAAGACAGATTGAATACTTGACCAAGGTTATGCATCTTTTAAATTTAAGTAATTGTAACTTGAGTCTGTCTTAGAGCAGACTCCTTTTCTTGACAATATCACAATGTTAAATTCACTTCTTTACTTAGAATTGGGGGTGAAGATGATTGGGTGAAACTTCTGCAATTTCTTGATATTTTCTAAATTTTCAACTTTAAGAAGACTTTATAAACTCTTCAGCTAACTAGCAGTGTGATTATGGACAAGGTACTTAACCATTTCCTTATTACTCAGATACAAAACCAAACAGATAATTACTAAAAAAGGAATACTACAGACCAATCTTTATGAAAATAGATGCAAAAATTCTAAAACTTTTAATCCATGAGGTCCAAAAACATATAAAACAAGTAATAAAACCAATAGAGTAGTTTTATTGCAGAAATACTAAGTTCATTTAACATTTGAAAATCAAAAAACTACAAGTAAATAGAAAAAAAAATAGGTGCAGAAAAGCATTTGACAAAAATCCAATGTCCCTTCTGATTAAAAAAAAAACAACTCTCAACAGACTACAAATTGATGGGAAGTTCCTCAATTAGATAGAGTATCTATGAAAAGCTTATCACTAATATAATATTTAATGGTATAAGACTGAATGATTTTCCTCTAAAATTAGGAACACAACATGGATATTTACTCTCACTACTTCTGTTTAACATTTTATAGTCAGTAGCCAGTGCAATAAGACAAGAAGAAGAAATCAAAGACATTTACATTAAAAAGAAAAACTTGTTTTTCACAGATGACATGATCGTCTCTGTAGAAAATCTGATACAACCCATAAACATGTTACTAGTACTAATAAATGAATTTAGCAAGATTGCAGAACACAAGATCAATATAGAAAATTTACTTACTAGCAATAAACAATCAGAAATTGAGATTGATAAAACAGTACCACAGAATCAAACATATGAAATGCTTTAGGATAAAGACATGTACATCTGTCAAAAGATGTGCAAAACTTATACATAGAGTTTCAGAACTTTAATGATAGATGTTAAAGGTGATCTAAATAAATATAGAGGCATATCTTATTTAAGGGTCAGGAGATTTGATATTGTTATGGTATCAATTCTCTCCAAACTTATGAAGAGAATTAATATAACTGTCCATAAGTTTGTATCAATATCCAATTGGTTCAGCACCATTTGTTAAAAAGACTACCCTTTCTCCACTGAACTTGAATCTGTGTCAAATATAAATTTGACAATATAAATTTAAATAAGCTTATTTGTAGAAATTGAGAAGCTTCATCTAAGATTTATGTTGAAGTACAAAATACCTAAAGTAGCCAAAACAGCTTGATAAAGAATACAAGTACAGCATTATTGCTAGCTGATTCTAAGTCCAGTGATCAGGACATTATAGAATTGATGTAAAAACAGACAAATTGATTGGTTGGGATGCAGAATAGCAAGTCCAGAAATAGACTCAAATATTAAAGAAAAACTGGTTTTTGACACAGATTCAGGACAGTTCAGTGGAGAAAGGGTAGTCTTTTCAACAAATGGTGCTGAACCAATTGAATATTGATACAAAAAAAAGAAAAAGAAAAAGAAAAAACATTTTGCCACTTACAAAAATTAACTCAAAATGGATAATAAATGTAAATGTAAAACTTAAAGCTATATCATTTTTAGAATAAAAGGCAGGATAAAATTTTTGTGATTCTAAGTTAGGCAAAGATTTCTTTTTGATACCAAAATAACACTATCCATAAGAAAAAAAAATGGATAATTGGACTTGATCAAAATCAAAAACTTCTGTTCTTCTTAAGGCACAATTGGAAGTTAGAAAAGACAAACCACAGACTTGGGGAAATAATCTTTGTAAAGCATAATTTGATAAAAGATTTATATCCATATATATATAGACAGTTCAAAACTCAAAAATAACAACTCGAATAATAAATGGGCAAAAGATTTGAAAGGACACTTCACCAAACATAGAAGACATATTCACTGCAGATAGCACGTGTAAAGATGCTCAACATTAGTAAGTGCAAAATAAAGCCACAATGAGATATTATTACACACTTACAGAATGGTTACAATGTAACAATGTGGACATAAAGAGAAACTGGACTCTCCTGTACCACTAGTGGGAATGTGAAGTAAAATCACCGCTTTCCAAAGTGGTTTAGAATTTTTTCTTAAAGAGTCACGCCCACTACCTTATAATCAAGCCATTCCATTTTGATATTTACCCAAGAGAAAACACATTTGTCCATACAAAGATTTGTAAGGGATGTTCCTAGCAGCTTTAGTCCTAATAATGAAAAATTGGGAGCAGCCTAAATCAACTGGTGACTAGATAAATACGCTGTGATACATTCACAAGTGGAATACTACTCACCACTAAGGAGGAATTCTTGATGTGGACCTTCTTATGTTCACATGGAGAGGACAAATGCTCAGGTCCCTTTTGCATTGTTTGAATGCAAAAATAATTACAATGAGTGAAAGAAGCCAGGAATCATACAATAGGTCGTAACTTAAGTACGATTTGTATTGTATGATTGGATTTGTATTGTATAATTCCATTTACTCTAGAAAACTCAAACTATAATAAAAAAAGATCTGTGTTGGGGAAAGGGATGAGTGTAGTTGGGCGCAGGAGTGAGGACAGGCTGCAGGAGTTGAGAGAGGTGGGGGGGGGCGAGACTGACGCAAAGGGGCGGGGTTTAGGAGGAGGGGCGGGGCTTGACAGGTAGGCGGAGGGATGGGCGGAGCGAAGGTCGAGAGGCAGAAAGGAGGGGCGGAAGGGGGCCGGGGAAGGCCAAATGTAGGGAAGGGAGGAGGGAACGCCGGAGGGAAAGGAGCAGGCGAAGCGTGCGAGGGGGTGGAGGCGCGCGGGAGGGGCGCGGCTGCGCAGTGGAGCGGGCCCGTGGCACCATGTCGCGCCTCCTCCGAGCCCTCCCGGGCCTGCTGTTCCGAGAGGCGCCCCGGCGGGCAATGCTGGGCCGAGCAGGCGACGGCGGCGGGCCCGGTGCGGGGACCGGACGCGGGGACGCAGGTAGGACGCGGGCCTAGCAGGCCCAGCGGCCTCCTCCTGGCTGTCGCTTTCAAGTCCCTCACTGCGCCCTGCAGCCGAGCGCGGGTCCAGGTTGGACGCTTTTCTCTCTTTTGAGACTTCCTCCAATGCGCCCTTATCCCACTCCTCGTAAACTTTGAAGCGGGGAGGCACGGACCCCTACGGTGCACACAATTTTTTTTCTTTGGCCAAAAATGTGGGGTTCCGGGGCTGCTGACGGTTATCCAGGGCGCGTTATCCTGCGAGGGCTTCTCGTCAGTCACACTGTGGCATCTGAGACGCTGGCAGTTTAGATTTAGGATTGCCCTGCGTCTGTGTGGGGCCCAGGGAGACGAGGCTAATCATTCTTTCCCTCCTTAAAGTGACATTGTTAAAGGTTGTGAGATGGGACCAAGGTCAAGGGTGTGTATGTGTTTCCTGCGAAGTTCCTTTGGCTTCCCACTTGAATTGGGCCACAGTTAACATTTCAACAAGCATTGCGTGTCAGATCAGGGTGGTTTGGTGCCCTTGTATGTTGGCTTTGCTCAACTGGC
Source organism: Loris lydekkerianus (assembly GCA_963574355.1). NCBI lineage: Eukaryota > Metazoa > Chordata > Mammalia > Primates > Lorisidae > Loris > Loris lydekkerianus. Next base: position 26,972 of record CAUYPK010053820.1, on the reverse strand, counting down.
CCACCTCTGCATCCAGTTTTATATGTGTCCGTTGAAGACATTTAGAAATACCTAACTGGTGGAAATGCCCCAATTTATTTGGACCTCTATTTATGCCCAGAAAATTTCAAAATGTATTGTTAAAGAAATAAATCACTACAGGGTGTCCTAAAGGTCGCCGTATATATAATACATACATATATACATAGGGAAAATGGGAAATTGTAACTAAATACACCTTTATTTACCAAACATTCATTACAAAATTTTACAAAATACGCAATATTTCTCTATGTGCTGATACATAAATATAAAAAATAACCAGGTTATAAATTTTTCCTATGTATGGTAACCTTTGGGACACCTTTTAGATAAAAGTACTTATTGTATGACCTTTGTAACCTCTGGTATCTCTATAGTCCACTGTGTTGACTCTGCTGTGTGCCCAGAGCGTTGTTTTTGGCTGAGAACCACAGGCGGAGGAAACATTGCAACTGAGGACTGGAGCTCTCCTCATCCCCCTTAGATGGGATTGTGGTTTTTGGGAAAACTTCGTTATGGCTGTACGTGGTGCTGTCAGAAGCGGCCTCACGAATTGCCTTGGGATCTGAAGTTCTTCCCCAACATTACAATTTGGCCAGACACCAATACCTAATGGGAGCTAGGTAACTTACCAGATACCTCTCCTGGAAGTGTATTCCAAGGAAATAATTCAAAAGAAGAACAAAGCTTCTATGTGCAAAGATGTTTTTAACAACACCACTCTTAGGAACCGGGAACTGGCTAGAACCCAAATCAGTAGAATACTTAAGTAAATCATGGAAGTTCAACCCAACGAACCATTAGGCATCCATTAAAAATGATAAATGGGTAATAGTTCTGTGGTGAAGGGTTGGGCGTCAAGGGATACTGACTCTGCATCTGAGCTCAGGCTGTTATAAAACACTGTAGATAGTGTAGCTTAAACTACAGACATTTTCTCACGATTCTGGGAACTCTTAAGATCAAGGGGCTGGGGATCTAAGATCTAGGTGGCAACAGATTCTGTTCTTGATGTGGACCTTCTTATGTCCATGAGAGAACAAATGCTCAGGTCCCTTCTCCTTAGAAGAACACTAATTCTCTCACAAGAGCCCCATCCTCACTACCTAATCTAAACCTAATCATCTTCCGAAGACCTTACCTCCAAATACCATCACATTGAGGGTTAGAGCTTCAACATATGGAGTTTAGTGGGAGAGCACAGGGAGAACACAAATATTCAGGTCACAACAGTGTCTTTGGAGACTTTAGCTCAGTAAGCTTAAACCTCAGGGTTTCTTTTTCTATAAAATAAAGATAATGATAATAGTAGGGGTGTACAGAGTAAAAATTTTTTTTAAATAAATATTTTATCACAACGCTTGGCATTTAGCAAGCACATAATAAATGTTATAATTGCACAGATAATTATGGGAAGGACAAAAATGTAGCTACATGTACCCTACCTCATGGGCTTCAGAATGTTCCTATGTCATTTTGGTATCTTCCCATTTCATCCAATTTCTGTTGAAATTGAGTGAAATGGGAAGATACCAAATTGATAAAGGAGCATTCTCCAGTGCTGAGATTTCTGATGCGCCCAGAGGCAAGGTTCCTGTGATTGATTCTGTCATCTAAATTGACAAAGAGCAAGTTGGAAGAGGAAAGAAAGAAATGTCCTGGTGAAAACTGTTGTTTCAGGAAAACATCCTTTCTAGACGTGTCTTTGGTAGGAAACCACCCTGGGCGTAAGGTTAAAGCAGCCCTGTCTTTGTGGTGGGAGTGCCCACTGCAGATTTGACTGGGTTAGGGGTTTTCTGTATATCAGTTTGTAATGGGTTCCTTTCAGTTTGATAGGCAATTTAGGCACATGTACATAAAACGCCTAAATTGCCAGTTTGACAAAACTGCACAGAATTCGCTCTTAATGCAATTTTCATTTAGACTTTGGTTGTTTCTTAAGGCCACAGCATATTTGTTTGGTAGGTCTGGTATTTTGATACCACAGACTGGGTGACTTGAGTGAATTTAATTTTGTATAATTCTGGAGGCTGGAAATTAAATGGGCCTCAGGGTTGCTTTCTCCTGAGGCCTCTCTCCTTGATTTGGGGATGGTCACCTTTTTGCTGTGTCCTCATGTGGCCTTAATTCTGTACAGGCTCATCCCTGATGTCTCTTCCTCTTTTTTTTTTTTTTTTTGAGACAGAGTTTCACTATGTCATCTTTGGTAGAGTGCTGTGGTGTCACAGCTCACAGCAACCTCACACTCTTTGGCTTAAGCGATTCTCTTGCCTCAGCCTCCCAAATAGCTGGGACTACAGGCACCAGTCACAATGCCTGGCTATTTTTTTTGTTATTGTTGTCATCATTGTTTAGCAGGCCCTGGTCAGGTTCAACCCCACCAGGCCCAGTGCATGTGGTCGGCACCCTAACCACTGGGCTACCGGTGTTGAGCATCTTCCTCTTCTTATGAGGACACCTGCCTTATTGGATTAGGAATCCCTCTTAGTGGCCTGATTTTACACAATCACCTCTTCAAAGGCCCTATCTACAAATGCAGTCACATTCTAAGGTACCAAAAAGACTTCAATATATGACTGTTTAAGCAGGAGTTGGGGAGAGAGGGTGTCACATTCATTCCTTAACACCCAGGTCAAAGAAACCTCTCAAAGTGATGCAGACCACATGTATCCTGACCTGAGTGCACCCAACCAAGCATTTGTCATTGCACTAGCAAGGCAGAGTCTGTCTGCCCTTGACCAAGTCTTAGACTGGAAGATTTGTAGCTAAATGTTCTATAATCAGTGCTCAAACAAAAGCTAGTCTGAGCATTGTTGCTGTCCACTAAGCCATTCACACACAATAATAGTGTAAAAAAGTACATGTAGTTAAAGATTAAAAGAACCATGAAGAATGCATTTTTGTGTTGAAATTAGATGAAGGGATTCTTTAACACTTTAAATTGTATATATTCTAAACTAAAAAGAAAATATTAGGACTAGGCACAGTGGCACATACCCATAGTCCCAGCTCCTTGGGAGACTGAGGGGGAGGATCATTTGACAAAGAGCCTGGGGAGAGAGACAGAGAGAGAGAGAGGTTTTCTCTCCCTGCTGGGAGCTTTAGTGTTTTTGTATTTTTTTTCTGTAAATAAATCCTGTCTTACCACCAATCTGTGGTCCGTGGATTTATTCTTCAAATCACCAAGACTAAGAACCTACTGAAGACAAAATTCCAGTATCACCACGAGATAAGAAAGGTTGAGGAACACTGAGGTAGATGGTACTTTCAGCTACTAAGTGGATAAAATCATCCACGCAGCAGGTCCAGAGTGATGACAGAAGAAAGCCTAGGAAGAACACCATTATTCAGGGAATGGCTTGAGAAAGGAGAGTGAGGGGGAACACGGGCAGGGGTAACAGCAGAGCTGAGACAATTTGGTGTCATGAAGCCAGTGGAATGGAACATACCATGAAAGAGAGAATACCTAGGGCTGGGCGAGGTGGCTCACGCCTGTAATCCTAACACTGTGGGAGGCTGAGGAGGGTGGACTGCCTGAGCTCACAGGTTCGAGACCAGCCTGAGCCAGAGGGAGACCCTGTCTCTAAAAATAGCCAGGTATTATGGCGGGTGCCAGTAGTCACAGCTACTCAGGAGGCTGAGGCAAGGGGATCATTGACCCCAAGAGTTTGAGGTTGCTGTGAGCTGTGATGCTACAGCACTCTACCAAGGGTGACAAAATGAGACTCTTGTCTCCAAAAAGAATGCTGGTAGTGCCAAATACTGTAAGGATGGAGCCTTCATTGGTTTTCCTAAGAGAGTGGTTAATGAACTCTCTTGAGGACAGATTCCTGCAGTCAAGGGGTAGGTGCTGATGTTTTGAGGAGTGATTGAGAGAGGGGAGAAAGTATAGACAACCCTTTCAAGAAATTTGGTTGTGAAAGAGACAAGAAAAAGAATAGTATCTGGGAGATGGGGGCCGTGTGAGGAAAATGAGGTTTGTGTTACTTTTCTTACTTGGAAAGACTCAGCACATCTGGATGCAAATGGCAAGAGCCAGTGGAGTGTGAAAAGTTGATGATTCAGTTACAGTGGGACAATCTATGAATATTGATTTTTAGAGAGGACAAAGGAGATAGGATCATGAGCAGAGGTGGCAAAACAAAGAAAACAAACATACAAAACATGGATAGGACGACACTGTCACTTGTTTCCCTGGAACCAGATGGAAAAAGGAAGGTGGGTGTAGGTAAAGTGTGACGGTTTGGTAGCCCAAAGTTGAGGGATTTCTTTTGTGGGGGCTTTTGATTTCTCAAAAGTGAAGTTGTTTGTTGAGAGGAAGGTGGGAGGTGGTAGAGACCAGGGTTTGCAGAGAACAGAAAAAGGTTGAAACACCCGAGGTGGAGGAATGGGAAGAACTAGCTGAAGAAATGTAATCACCACGGTACTTTGAGACCTCTGGGGAATGAGTAATGTTGATTTTTTTGTTTATTCATTTTCCTGGGCCTCATAGGCTAGAAGAGATTAGTAACTTTGTGTTTATAATGAAGACTGTCTCCCTAGTCTGGGGATTTTGCACAGTAGTGCTTAATGGTACAGGGATAGACATCTAAAAGATGATTTTTAAAATAAGCTTTCTTATTTCAGAAAAGATTTAGATTTACACACACTCACATTTATTTATATATTTATCTTGCTGAATCATTTGAGTGTCGGTTGCCAACGCTGTAACACTTTACCCTTAAATGTTTCAGCATGTCTCCGAAGACCAAAGAGGTTTATTTTAACCAAAATCACAAGATAGGCCTCTTACTCAGGAAATTGAACATCCTTGTCTAATACAGAGTTCATATTCAAATTTCCCCAGTATATCAAAAATGTCTTTTTAAGCTGCGTTTCCTGCCCCCAACCCAGAACTCAACAAAGGATCTCATATTGTATTTGGTTGTGGAGAGCAGTTGTTTTGCAAAGTTGCCCTCAGTTTTCACTTATGTGGCTGTTTCTTCATGATTATACACAGATTAAACGCTTTTGGCAGCAAAACTCCTGGTCACGTTGTGCCCCCCTCAGGGCGTCACATCAGGAGGATTGAACATGTCTCACTATTGGTGGAGTTAACTTCACTTACTTAAGGTGGAGACTTCTGGATTTCTCCATTATAAAGGCAGATTTTCTTCTTTGTAATTAATAACCCTGGGGATACAGTTTTTTTGTTTTAGTTTGTTTTTTAAGACTGAGTCTTGCTTTGTCACCCTGAATAGCTTACACTACAGGGTAGCTCACAGCAACCTTGAACTCCTGGGTTCAACCAATCCTGCCTCAGCCTCCTGAGTAGCAGGGACTAGAGATGTGTTACTACTGTGGCTGGCTAATTTTTCTATTTTTGGTTGAAATTTTTAGAGACCGCGTCTTGCTGTTGTTCAAAGTGATCCCAAGTGATCTTCCTGCTTTGGCCTCCCAGGGTGCTAGAATTGCAGGTTTGTGCCATTGCATCTGGCCCCTTCTGGTCCTACTTTGAGGTGTGACCATTCACACCCAATGTCTTTCACCCAGGAGTTCTAAATCCTCTGATGACTCTTACTTGAATCAGTTCTTATTTTGGTGGTTGCAGAAATGGTGATTTTTAAAAATCTGTACTTTCTTCTGCCTTTATTACTCGGGATTCTGCATGATAACTCTGCAGGAATAATTATCACATAAATACACTGTTACAAAGTGATGAGTTCCTGAAAAAGTGTGTGTTAACTGAGATCTGTTTCCACAGGAAAATTTCAGAGCTACATTTCCATAATAAAGAGAAATCCCTGTAGCCATATAAAAAATATATTTAAGACAACTTTTAACAGGTAAAATCCCTTTTAGTAAATTGTAAACAATTACAAACAACAGTATACAGCATTGCAAATATAATATTGTACAGTATTAGAAACCAGTGATGAAGATAAGTCTTTTCTTGCCGAAGTATTGTTTAGGACTTTTTTATTGAAACCAGAAATGAATTTCAACTGTAACTTCTGACGCATTTGATAGCTAGCTGCTGTCGTCACAGGCGTGTAACATTTCATTTTGAATGTTATGGTAGGATTACTAACCTTTTGAGCTTCTCTTTTCTCATGTGTAAATTGAGGAGTTGGTCAGATTATAAAATCCTTTCAAATTCTTAATGTTGGCTGATTAAAACATTTATTATAGAAGTTGGACTCCCTGTCCCCTTTGGCTAAAGAAAGTATTGTTCAGTTACTTTGTTTACACTTACCCAAATGAAAACTAGTCACATAGATGCCAAAGGGAGTAGAAAAAAGGAAAACAAACTGTGGACAAAACCCATAAAGCATAATAAGAAGTTATAGTATTTCTGTTTCCCTTGCAATAATATATGCTATAGGAGTCTCTTTTTTTCATGCAAAAAAAATTTTTTAAATAAAGACCTCCCTTGACAAACAAAATTGGAGATATCTTTATAAATGAGCCAGGGAGGCGAGTTTAATAACTTACTAGCTGGAGGTTCTTTTCCATTCAGTCCCTCAAGGGTGCTCAGCTGGAGCCTGCCGGGAGCTGCTCCTCTAAAGTAGTAGGAAGAGGATTAGTTTCCACTCTTAGGCACCTGAGGGCAATTTATTCTGCCATCTTTCCTCTTTCAGCTGCCTCTTTAGCTTCTGTACCCCAGGAGGATGAGAAAAGCAGCTCTCTACTTATTACTAATTTCTTATTAGATTAAATAGTCAGTGAAAGCCTTTTGTACCCAAGATATCTGGTCCCTGTGAAGAGTGAAGCCCCTGTGGCAGGTGGGGTGGGGAAGCTGGGCTATTCCATTGGGCAACTGCACTTTAGGAGCAAGGCCAGGGAAGAAAAGTTCATCGCATTTTTTGTTTTAATAAAAAAATAATTTCTTTTAATAATACAGGGTCTCTTACAAAGTGTGAGCCATCTCTCACCAAGAATGAATGGCAGAAGAAACTGACCCCAGAGCAATTCTACGTCACAAGAGAAAAAGGAACAGAACCGGTAAGCTAAAGTGGTTCACAGTCTTCTGGTTAGATGTTCTGGGGGTGAGGGGGAGATTGGAATGGATCCGTCTCCAAAACCTAACTCCTGGCCGTCCAGCCGCAGATCTGGTCTTCCTCCCGGGCTCCCATGCTCATAACTTCATATCCATAACTTCCTCCTGGCCACCTGGCTCCCATCACTTCTGTTCTGCCTCCTAAATAACCTTCCAGTCAGTTCACTTCCCTCCAATGCCCTCACCTCCCCGCTGGGCCAGGTCACCTTCCTACCAGGTCAGGTCACCTCCCCACACCCAGCCGTCCTTGCTCCAGCCAACCCATTCTCATATGCAGCCAAAGAGGTCTTGGAAAGATAGGAATCTGACTGCAGTACTCCCCAGGCCAGAATCCTCCAGTTGCTGCTCGCTGCTTTCAAGGAGAGAAAAAAACATTAAATGGCTAAAAAGGTCCCAATGGCTCCCTCCCACCGCATCCTGAAATCCTGCGTCCTTCCTCTTGATGCTTTCTTCTGTTGGCAATGTCCCTTGGGCTCTCACACACCCTGGGCTCCCTTCTCTTCAAGGGCTCTTGCACCCCACATTCCTTCCTCTTTTCCACCACCTTTCCCTCTGGTTAGTTCACACCTACCTTGTAGCACTCAGCCCCCAAACCTCACTTTCTCAGGGAAGCCTCTTCTTGACCCAGAGCCAGGTTTTCTTTTCTAAGACTCGCCCTCCATAGCAGCCACCATCTCTCTGATAGGCCCTGGCGCCTTAACATGTTACGGCTACAGTTGATACTCAAAAATTCAATTGCATTCAGCAGTTTCATGTATTTCCAGAGAGAAAAACCCTCAGTGGTTTCTTCTTATAATAGAACTTTTTTTTTTTTTTTTTTACAATCTTGCCTTTCTTAACAAGGATTCTATCTTCGACTCTAATATAGCCACTGGAATTTAGCTGTTGAACTTTGTTATTAGACATTTTTATCTGTGAAGTGGATCACAGCACAGTGGTTTTGCCATGTTTTAGAGGACTTACATTTTTCCTTTGTCATTCCCTGCAGAATTAAGGTAGCTGTCCATGTGCACGTGGCCTTATAATCACGGTTTCACCCTCAGTTTCTCGGACGCTGAAGTTGTCAGACAGGCCAGCACATCCTAATAGAGTTTTGTGAAATGCTGGTATTTTTAAAAATTTCCTGGGTGGGTGAGACTTTAATAAAGCCTTCACTGGGGGAGAGAGAGAGACCACATTAGCCGTTCTTGAGGAGAGCACAAAGGAATCTCACGTGGTAGATAGCTTGGAGCCATTGTGTGTGTTCCCAGAATGTTCTGAGGCAGCCCTAATTCTCAGGTACAAAGCCAGGCAGCATTGGGTGTATACACAAGGCCTAGAAGTTGAGCTCCAGATGTTTAGGAGAATAAATCTGTGAGCTTTGCAAACAGATGGTGCAATATACTTTGTGCATTTGGCTATTTTACAAAATGAGCACCATCCATTATTTTAACTAATGTTATAAATCCCTTTCTGTTAGCCTGTTTCCACTTAGAACACTGCAGAACTGTTCTTCATTAGGCTAAGAGAAGAGAAATAAAACATGGAAGCTTCCCTTTGGTGGCTCCAAATTAAAACTCAGTTGCACATGTTTTTATCCGGAAACAGTAAAATTGCTTGCACTCTGCTAGATCAGGGAAAGGATTTACAGCCTCACTGAGCAGTAACTGAAAGTCGGTTATCAATAGAAGGGAGGTTTTATGCAGGTCATTCTGTGTCCGGCCTCCAGACCCACTGTCCCCAGGCTTCTCCCTGCTCTGAGCTCTGGAAAGAGTGACCAGCCCCCTTTCCCTCTGGCTACCAGTGTAGTTTAGACAGTAGGAGACACTGGCAAGATCAAAGGGTAGGATGAAGAAATCCCTGGGTCCAGGGGCCTCTGTGGGGTGCAGGCCAGCAGTGCCGTTCCTCTCCTACAGGTGGCAGCCCCCACCTGCAGGTGCAGCCACACTGGGTCCTGGTCACTTCCCCCTCCCTTCCTTTGTTGCATAGGCCTAGTGGGGGTCCCTTATTGGTTTGCATTGGCTCTCTCCCCACCTTTGTAATGGTTTCGCGTGAAATTATCTGCAGTCGTTCATTCCAAATAGTCCAGACAGACCTTGAAATCCCAGGGGAATCTCAAATGTCACTGTGTCTCTAACCCCAGCCCCTCTCTCTACAGCCAGGCATTTCAGTTTGTTCTTCTGAAATTATTTCTGACTCTCTTTTGTTTCCACTGCTCTGCCTGAGCAGCAGGGCTCTCCAGGCCTGTGAGTGACCAATGTGGGATTACTCTCTGCCTCCAGCAGCTTCCTGTCCCCTCTCCAATCCGTTCTTCACCTTCACCTGGATGTCAAATGAGCTTTCTAAAAACTAGCTCAGTCCTGTTTCCTGATAATTGAGGTTAAATTATATGTGTGTGTATTTATTTATTTATTAACAAACCCCATCTCTGGTCAGGTGTACACCCCAATTACAAGTTCCCAGTAGCTTTGCATTTGGGGTAGGACTGAGTTTAGGCTCTTAACTGTGGGCTAACCCGGTCTGGCCCTTCCTGCCTTTCCAGCACCATCTCTGCTCCTTCCCTACCTAGGCGTTTTTCCCATGTGTGGCCTTGGCCAAGCTGTTCTGCTGGCCAGAAATGCTCTTCCATTTTTTCATCTGATTAACTCTTATTCATCCCTCAAAACCCAGATTAGCGTTTTGAAAATTTTCTATAGTAAACATCAATCAGCTGTGCATTTAAAAATAATAATAATAAAAGGTTAAGGGGAAAAAAAGACATCCCTTGCCACAATCTCAGTGAGTATCTAATGCAGAAAACCTTCAGGGAAACTCCTTTCATAGTGAAGGATACAATGTTACCCAAACTGTATGCCATTTCTGTCACAGCTGTCACCACCTGTCTCTTTCCCTCTAGGTGGCAAGTTCTGTGAGTGCAGGAACTGTGGGTTTGTTCCCCACCCCTGCCATAGCTGCAGTATTAGCACCCAGCCCAGCTCTGGGGTGGAAATGCTGGAACACTCATGAGCTAGAGGCGGAGTTTGGCTCTAAAGAGATAGTAAGGACCTGTCTAAAATTGGGGAGAGAGGAGGGAACACAGTAGGAAGTTCAGCAAGGAGGGAGCAGCTAGGTGTCATTTTGTAAAGTATGTTGGCCAAAGATTCTTTTCCATTTGAATTCCTTATTTTTATTATTACTTTTTTTTTTTTTTTTAATGTGATAGCAGTTCCCTGTCACTTCCTCTGCCCAGCTGCCCCATGCCAAGATGCAATTATATTTTGACACTTACCAGGCCACCTGGATCCTATGAATAGGCTTTTCTAGATTAGCCTTGGGACTGGCTGCCCTTTGCCTGGGTGCTTCCTCAGCCCAGGGGGAGGATGGGCAACCTACGTCATTATACATGCCCATCAGTGCCTGCGTTGGGATCAGGCATTCAATGAAATTGGCCATAAAAGACCAGCTCAGTACTGCTTGGATTTCTGCAGCTAAGTCTGAGGTTTTTAAAGAGGGAAAACCTCCAAGTGTACCCAGATGGTAGGCTCAGTAGGTTAATTTGAAATTGTCTGTTATGCCACTTGCTGAAAATGTGCTGTTATATGACACACAAATGACTACCACAGGGAATTTCGATGTACAACCTGTGAATTTTTGGAGTTGAGGAATCTGGAGAGGGCAAAAGGTCCAGGTGATTTCCTGAGTCAGCTTTGTCACTTGTGAACCTCTCTCTGTGCTTTAGTTTCTCCTACAGCCTATGAAGGTGGGACAAGTGCTCATCTCCAGGCACTGAGACCATGGTCTTTGTACTTAGCTTGTGCAAGCATTTCTTTATCTTTAATTTTCTTCAACGTAAGAGATGGCAAAAGGAATTGGCAAAAATGGCCTTTTTTAACAAAAAGGGGAGGCATCCCGTTTGTAAAATAACATTAAAAAAAATCTTGACTCAGCCAACTTGCCTTAAGTCTCCCTGCATTCCTCTTGAAATACCTTTGCAGACTTTCAAACTCTTAAGCCACAACTAATGTAGTAATTTCATCTAAATAGGATCCTAGGCACCAAGGGGCGCTAGTTCACAGTTTAACATTTATTATATGTGCAGAGTGCTGGCTGAGCGCCACGGCTCACACCTGCCATCCTGGCACTCTGGGAGGCAGAGGCAGGTGGATTGCTTCAGCTCAGGACTTCAAGAGCCAGACACTGTCTCTAAAACTAGGTGGGTGTCATGGCGGGCTCCTGTAGTCCCAGCTACTCGTAGGCTTAAGCAAGAGGACTGCTCAAGCCTAAGAGTTTGAGGTTGCTGTAAGCTATGATGCCATGGCACTGTACCAAGGGCAACAAAATCAAAGTCTCAAAAAAAAAAACCAAAAAACAAATTCAGTGTACTAAATACCATGGGACGCTTACTAAAGGCACACCCCCTAACCTCGCTGAACTCTGCTTTCTGTGTATTTGTAGTCTCTCTTTCACTGGAGATTTTGAAATGTGTTAGCGGACTAGGTTCCTGTTGTAGTAACTGTTTTGAAACCGAATCAAGTCTCATACGATCTCAGCAGACAACACTGCTCTCTGGCTTTTTCACTGACTTTGCTATTCTTGGATGAAAGGTGCTATATAAATACAAAGCATGATTAATGTCATAATACGAATATTTGGCACAATAAAAGCCAGCTGTAAATAAGCCTGCAGGCTGCTTCATCGATGCATTCTAATTTTCTGTCTAGTAATACAGAAATTCCTTGATACGGAGACTCATCTAGGATTCAGATCTGCTCTCTCATCTCCTGCTGGTAGTGTGAGAAACTGAACATGACGTATCTGTTTTACTTTCAGCCTTTCAGTGGGCTCTATCTGAATAACGAGGAGGCAGGAATGTATCACTGCGTGTGCTGTGATAGTCCACTCTTCAGGTAAGCTGGGGAACCAAGAACTACCGGAGGCGAACAGACCACCAGGTGCCTTTGGCTCTATCTCACTCAGGGCTTTGGATAAATAAATACCCGTAATTCTCATATTGCTTTTAACTGCCCTTTTCATTTGGCATTTTTGCCATAAGGAGAGCTATTCATACAAGTTCAAGATACTTGCCTGCCTTGACTTTTTTTTCCTTATCATTTAGAGCTGTTCCCAAGACTTCTTAGCTTATATTCTTCCTTTATCCTGGAAAAATACCAAACAAATAAAACTCAGTGGTCATCTTAATGATAAAGCTATTAGAATATTATAGAGGGAAAGTATTTAAAGAAGACTAAGCCATAATTGTATTTGCTGGGCCTGTCTCTCTCCCAGGGAAAATAGGTTTATAACTTAATTTAGGAAATGTAGAATTTTATGAGGAGAGATTCCCCACGATGCTTGACAGTAGTGAATACCATGCCCTCTTCTATGTAGCTAAAAGTAAATTTAATTGTCCCTTGATTTCAAAGCCTCTTTTAAGTCAATCAGGACCCGAAATCTCTCAACAAATGCTTTTTTTGTTTAGAATGCAGGAAACAGTCTAAAAACAGTGGATTCAATGAAGAAGAAAGGAAAACATCTTTGAAGTCCCGTTTTTCAGAACTTCAAAGATGTTTTTCTTTCTTTTGCATCAACCCCAAATTGGTTTAGAATAAAATATAAATCAAGCCAGCTCTGTGGATCGTCCATTAGGCAATGCTTCCCTCTGTCCTCTGGCTGTGAGGGGCCCGGGCTGTCCTGGACGGCTGGCTGCTAGGGTGCACTGTGCTAGCAAACCAGACCTGCCCGTGAGAATGAGGAGCGATTAGCATCCATTTTCCTCCATGCTCAGGGAAGGGCAGGGCTTTGCGGCACAGGGAAAACTAGGAGGTAAAATTTTACACAGTTATTAAAGTGCGTAATTCATAGTTCTGAGATATTAGTTATTTCTTGACATTCGGCTTTGGTAGACAGGTAGGGCTTTGAGGTGGCCAGCATGCTTTCAGCCGAAGAACCCATGTTGTCAAGGTGTCAATGACAGCCTCACTACCATGTACTCACCTTGTTCGGTTCCCATCTGAGACTGAAGACAGATGAGAAGCCATCCTTGTAAGGGGGTGCTTCTAAATTGGAGTCTTAACTCTGTGACCTCCTTGGCATTCCAGTTTCTGCACCTGTAAAGAGGGGGGCCTCTGTACCACCCGGTGCACTCTGGCCCCTCGACATGCAGTCATGGTGCCAGGGCCTGGGAGCTGCAAAGGTCCTGAGCAAGCAGAGCAGGAAGTTCTGTCCAGTAGAACCTTCAGTGGTGATGAAAATGTCTCTGCTTGGCCGTTGTGGTGGCCACTCAAAATGTGGTTAAAATAGCTAAGAAGCTGAAGTTTTCATTTTATTTCATTTTAATTAGTTTAAACTTAAAAGGCCGCAGGTGGCTAGTAGCTACTGTAGTAGCACAATGCTAGCTCAAATTAAGGAAGTTACGTGACTAAGCCTGGGTTATAGAGTTCCTGAAATGGCCAAGATTCATTAGGAGAACCAGCCAAGTCTCCAAAAGTCCATTTACCAAGTGACTAGTTTATTCAACTGCTAATTCACCAACCTTTTTCTCTTTAACCCTTTAGTTTGAGCTGAGAAGTTTCTGTTTTCCTATCTTAAGGACTTTTGAATTTGTTTCTGTTCCATTTTCCTGTTGCTGCTATTGCAGCCAAGACCGAGGGAAATGAGAATATGTTCCGTAAAAATCATTTGTGTTCTAGAATATACCCTTAAAGATGCATTCATTTATGGGAGAGGCAGTAGAGTAGTTAAGGCAGCTCAGGTGTTCTTCTGGTATTAACCTCTCTGTACCTTCCAACTCTTCACCTAAAATGAGGATAATAGGACTTAATTCATACAGTTGGTGGGAGAATATCTGATATACTTGGCTCATGCCAGGCACTCGATGCAAATTAGCAATGATGTTTCCTTAGAGACTTCTTAGAGCTGTGTACACGAACATGTGTTTGATAAGGACGAATTCTGGAGAAGGAAGTCTATCCAATTAACGGGAACATGCAAATGACTATATTCCGGAGTATGCTTCCCATTCCAGAAGATAGTTTTAGGAGTATGTTCTTGTTTTACCTATCATTTCCCTCCTTTGTCTGTCTATAGCCTCTGTGTTAGGAAACAGGAGTTCGGAAAAAATAATTTCTTAAATGCTTGTGTAAAGTGAAAATGAAGTGAAAGGCTAGAGAGTTAATTTAATAAGCAAATGCGGGGACCAGTGCCTCCTTGCTTCCTACTCCTGCTGGGCGGCTCCCTACCTGCCTCCAGCCCACTCCTACGGTATGCTCTTTTAACTTCCACTTGTTGAATCCTAAATTTCTTCATGAAAGTTTCTCTGACAGTAGGCACTGTGGGTTTTTTTCTGTTTCAAATTCTTATTAGTTTGAGGCTGGACGCAGTGGCTCACACCTGTAATCCCAGCACTCTGAAAGGTAAAGGCAGGTGGAATGCCTGCGATCAGGAGTTCAAGACCAGCCTGAGCAAGAGTGAGACCCCGTCTCTAAAAATAGCTGGGTGTTGTGGTGGGCTCCTGTAGTCCCAACTGCTTGGGAGGCTAAGGCAAGAGGATTGCTTAAGCCCAAGAGTTTGAGGTTGTGAGCTATGATGCCATGACGTTCTACCTAGGGTGACAAGTGAGACTGTGTCTCAAAAAAAAATTTGTATTACTTGTCATTACCACACAATTCAGGATTTAATTGTGTGTTTTGTTGTTTGTTTTTTTTTCTACTGGCTCAATATTTTATTTAGTTGGAGAGATAAACTGATGAGCTCCTCGAGTTCCCTGACCATCTTACACTTCAACCCCTTCAGGGGGGTTGTTAGGGATTGAATTGTCTCCTCAAATGATTTGCTGATTCCCTAATCCCCAAAACCTGTGAATGTGACTGTATTTGGAAGTAGGGTCGTTGCAGGTGTAATTAGTTAAGCTCATGCTGGCGTAGGGCAGGCCCTTAATCCTTCATCACTAGTGTACTGAGAAGGTGCCCAGGCAGAGAGAAGGCTGTGTGACATGAAGGCAGAGATCGGTGTTACTCGGCCACAGATCAGGGATTGCCAGCATCCTCCTGGAGCTAGGAAGATGCAGGGAAGGTTCTCTAAACCCTTCAGAGGCACCACAGCACCTCTTACACCTTGATTTTGGACTTTCAACCTCCAGAACTGTGAGACATTACCACCCACTTTGTGTAATTTGTTACAATCACCCTTGAAAATCCACAGAGAAGTGCTCAACAAGTACTTCTTGACTGGCTGAGTGATAATGTCTGTTCTGCTGCTTACCTGCAGTGGCAATATCACGACTATCAGAGGAAGGTACAGTTTTGCAGTAACCATGGAAATATAAGGGAAGTAATCACAGCTGCCTGAGAACTTATTACAATCCAGACACCAGGCTCCAGTACTTTGCAAACAGTGCTCACGCTCGAATGAGGTTCTGTTAATACCCATTTAACATGAAAAAATTAAGGCTTTGAGCCTTCGAGCAACTTCCTCCAACTCACATGTGTAAGAAGTGCTAGTGTTGGGATTCAGACTCCACCAGAGCCTGTGTAGGGTGCTCTTCCTCAGAGAGGGACCCACCAGCAGTGAACAAGCCCCCTGGGCACCGGCTGAGGGTGGCCCCCAAGTTCCCCACCATGTACATCTTTTCATCAGATCTCTCAGCAGCTCTCTGTCGTGTTAGGATTATTCTCATTTCACAGGAGGAAACTGAGATGTGGGAAGACTGTGAACTTGCTCAGGGCTTTGCAGCATGTCTGTATCCATTGAAAACATGAGCCCACGGCTCAGACTCCAAGGCCCAGACTCTTAATCATCCAAGCCCCTTGAACAGTGCAATAGAACAAGGTACGATTGCAGTCTGGTGCCAGCCTTCTGAATTACAGGCATAGATTTCCAGAAGACAGAACCACTCACTCAGGGGTATCCTTGGCTGGTTTAACCCACAAGCTCCCTTTCCAGAGCCTTCTTCCCAGCCACGCCTACCACACTTTGCATCTTTCCCTTCTTGATCCTGTACTCATTGGAATGAATTTGGTGCATGTTCTTGGACAGCCCCCGTCTCTCCAAACCAGAGACCTTTAACAGAAACTGTTCAGGTCAAGAACACTTTCCAAAATTTTATCATTCCTCTGGGGTCTCCAGACCACATCCTTAAGTTGCAATGAAGTGACATTGCCCGCCTCCCCTCCTTCCTTCCTTCTTTTTCTCCATCCGTAAACCTGTTCTGGCAGTGTTTACTAAAACCTATTGTTGGATCACGCATTTGGCATAAATCTTAAAAGAGGAGGAAACAGTGCCTGGTACTAATTCACAGGTTACTTAACACTCTGATATCCCACATGTCATGAGTAACTAATATTGTTTAAAAACCTGTGTGTACCCCTTTCCCCCAAATGAATGGCAATTCTTCTAAAAGGTTAGGGTTGTTACTTATTACCAGGTGCCTCTGCTATTGGTTTTGGGGCAGTGAAATTTCCAGACATGAAGGAAAACCAAAGCAAATGAACACGGAAGACTAAACAAAAGAAAAACCTCTAAAAATATGTGATCCAGAATGGCTTTAATTTTTCAAGGATAAGCCTTGTAACCTGCTGATTATTTAAATTATGTATATTGGAATTTATGATTGGCTTTAAAATTTAGGATTGCAGTCTTAAACTCTATATGTTGGGGCTCTCATATTACTTAGTAAAGTCTCCAGAATCTGCTAATTGCATCAATAAAGGTTTATTGTTTCCCATAAAATCTTTTAATGCATTTTTATTAGTCTTAGATTCATTCATTTAAAGAATGTTATTGTGTTCATAATTCTCCATCAAAATTCCTTTAATGATCACTAGTTTATATATAATGATGAGGATGGAAAGGCTGTGATTAAAAGATATTTAATGATGTTTTTCCTTGAGCAGAGTAGCCAGATGAATATTTTTGAACCCTTGAAAGAAGATTACAAAGAACCCAGACTGAATGTGCAGATACTTCTAGTTGGGCCCACCATTGCTCACATCACATGGATATATGATATTAAGAAATATTTTAAAAATATCTACTGACGTATGTACCATGGATCAGGCATTAGGCTAAACACACTATCTATGGAAAGTGAAGTAATAAGCCATTGCTATTCTATACATTAGGACACCGAGACTTCAAAAGATTAACTTGCCAGGGTCACACAAATGTAACCATCCCGGATTCATACTCAAATCTTTCAGAAGTCAAAGCCCTTATTCTAGATGGTTATACCTGTGGTTCTCAAATCCTGGTCTGAGGACCTTGAGGGTTCCTGGGACCTTTCAAGGGACCCACAAGGTCTTCTCTCTTCCAACTACATGTCACATCTTCTTATGTCATTGCAACATATCAAATGCAGAGGTACATATGAAGATTTGGTCGTCTTTTTAAAAACACAGACATTGAAAAGGTTTGCAGAATTTAATATTAAACAGTACAAGTCTTCTCACTAAATGTTTGTTTCTTTTTGGAAAATGTAACTGTATGTCATAAAAATATGTTAACATATAATGAATTTATTATAGACTGAGCATCGCTAATCTGAAAATCCAAAATCTGAAATCCTCCAAAACCTGAAACTTTTTGACCACCAACATGATGCTTAAAGGAAATGATTGTTGGAGCATCTCGGATTTTAACTATTCAGATCAAGGATGTCACCTGGTAATAAAACACAGATATTCCAAAATCTGAAAAAAATCTGAAATCTGAAATATTTCTAGTCCCAAGTATTTTAGATAAAGGGTCTTAAACCTATATTTAAAAAAATAATTTGATGCATACATGTTTTTAAAATTATGTTATAATTTCTAATTTGTTAAATACTGATATGTGTAACTCATATAACAAAAGCTCTCAGGGATCCTCAGTAATCTAGGGGTGTTGGAGAACTCTGGAGACGAAAATGTCTAAGAATTTGCTACATATACAGTCCTGTTTCCAGGGAGTTTGTGCTCTCATCTGAGTTCCCTGCTGTGTTCACTGCCACTTTTTCTTCTTCCTTTACTTTTTTGCCAGCTCTAACATTCAGTTCTGTTCTTTCTTCCTTAGAGAGGCCATCTCCCTGCCATTGCATTTAAGAAAAGAAAGTCTATTTTCCCAGGGCCATTTAAGAGAGCTTAGCTGCCAGAACACTTAGAGAGTGGGTCTTTGGTGAGCCGATTTGCTTGTGGTCTCCTTCCCTCCCCTTCCTCTTCTCCTCCTCTTCCCTCTCCTACACCTTCCTTCTCCTCCTCTTTTTGTTTTTCTTTGAGACAGAGTCTCACTCTGTCACCCTGGGTAGAGTGCCATGGCATCCTTATAGCTCACAGCAGTCTCAGCCTCTTGGGCTCAAGAGATCCTCTTGCCTCAGCCTCTTGGGTATTTGAGTCTACAGGTGCCCACTACAATGCCCGGCTAGTTTTTTTATTTTTAGTAGAGATGGGGTCTTGCTCTTATTCAGGCTGGTCTCGAACTTGTGAGCTCAAGCAATCTACCTGCCTTGGCCTCCCAGATGCTGGTATTACAGGCATGAGCCATTGCACCCGGCCCTTTACCTCCTCTTCACTGCAGTGATTGATGGAGGGCAACCGGGCTTATGAATTAATAAAAATAATCACCATTCAGTTTCATGTACATTTATCATGTGCCTCACGCTGTGCTCCACCAAGTATCCCCTAAGTCAGCAGTTCTCAACCTGTGGGTTGTGACCCACAGGAACTGTATTAAAGGGTTGTGGCATTAGGAAGGTTGAAAACCACTGCCCTAAGTCCTCAATACAGACCTTTATGGGAGATACTATTATGCCTGTTTTATAGGTGAGAAAACTGAGGCTTCAAGAGGTTATGTAGCTTAGTTTAATATCACAGAGCTAAGAAGTGGCTAGAGGTAGGTTTTGAATCCTTGAAGGCAGTTAGGCTTCTGTGTTTAGATAACTTTAAATCCTGTTGCTAAAACTGGCTGCGTCCTCTGATAACACACCTCTGTGATGCTCCAGGACGCAATGACCTCCCCCAACCACTGGTATTTCATTTGGATTTCAGAATACATAGATTCAATCTGTGTTTCCTGATATGTAACACAGTTCACAAAGCATCATGTGCTTTTAGATTCCTATTGGACATGGAGAAAGAAGCCTTTAGCTTCAAAGGAAGAAGAAATCCTTTCACTGCAACAAGGTGGTGGCTTCAGTAGTGAAGATGCAGTGAGACTCGTTCCTCTGGGACTGTCTACTCACCAAACTGGGCATGGGATCGGGCAGCAGGCAGTGGGAAATAGATCCTGCTTACCAGGACAGCGAATGACCTGGGGCACAAAGCCCTCCTGGTCTGGTGTCTTTAGCAGCTGTCCCGGTGTGAATGTCTTCCGTAGTTCTGAGAAAAAGTACTGCTCTGGTACAGGATGGCCTTCGTTTTCTGAGGCTCATGGTGCATCTGGCTCTGATGAAAGTCGCACAGGGATCCTGCGACGTCTGGATACCTCGCTAGGATCAGCGCGCTTGGAGGTCATCTGCAAGCAGGTGGGGTTTTTCATTTGGTTTGTTTCATTTTCCCTGAAGCTGCCCCAAGGGCCCAGAGAGCTTCTGGTCCCCAGGAAATTTGGTGTCCTTGGAGGAGGGTGCTTTTGTCATCAAATCTCATTGGATTTGTAGTCATGTCTGTAACCATCCCTCTCTGCCATCATTCTGGGCGCTGTGGATGGGCAAAAAGGCTTCTCAAACCATTCTCAGCTTTGCCTGTTCCTCACCTTCCACAGAGATGGGGACAGAGGTAGGATGCAAAGGGAGGGGCTGGCCCATCATGTTCTTTTGAGCAGCAGGAAAGGCCAGCGTGTTCCTTTTTTGCTGCATCATGTCACTGGCAGACAGTGATGCTGCAGGCAGCATCAGTGTAGGCTGGTAGGAGAGAGGGGCTTCAATCTAGACAACAGAGCATTCCTTAGATGCTCACATTTTCTGATGGATGGGTTTCGTAAAACACCAGAGGCAAGCAGAAAAAGACAGCCTAGTTTTGCCTTCAATGGAAGACGATACTTCCCCGGCCACAGCAGCATTATTCAGCATTAACTGGCCACTGTGGATAGCTGTACATGCTTCACGTCAATCAATTGTCCAGCAGCTCTATTGCATAGGTATAATTATCACCCTCTGTCTGGTTTCATGGAAAAACATTTGTTTCAGTTGAGGAATGACAGAGACTTCTCTCCTTGCAGTGTGAAGCTCATCTTGGCCACGTGTTTCCTGATGGACCTGCGCCCACTGGTCAGAGGTTCTGCATCAACAGTGTGGCACTGATGTTCAAACCAAGGGAACGCTAGACTGCCTTCCCTCGCTGCTCTTTCATTTGAACCCCTGATTTCCATAATTCCTCTGAATGACTTGCTTTATATCCTTTAAAACCAGCTGAGTTTGCTGCTGGAACCCGGGAGTCACAGCTTCTCTTACTTACCTGGAATCAACTTAATCCCCACTCCTGCTTGGACTGTGGAATTTGACCAAGTAACAGAGGGGCAGCCATTTACCTTGTGCTGACTTCCCTTAGGCTTTGTGTGTGGGACCACAGGGCAGGACTCCTTGGGCACATCAGGACGCCGATGGCTAGTAAATCAAAAACTTCCTACAAAACTTCTCTGCATTTTCCATTGTGATCCAGTTGCTCATGGGCATATGGAATCCAAGGAGTCAGTAATCTGAGCACTGCAGAGTGGGGTTGTGGAGAGCTGTGCTTCGGGAGGCACATACGGTGAGCCACGAGATGCGTGATTTTTTTCCCCCCAAATTTTAAATGTCTCAAACGTTTTACTTCCAGCCTTTCTATCCACAAATCAGCTGCAGTGGAGTTTGTTAGATGTCAGTGATTATGAATTAGGTGTTCCCCCTCTTCCTTTTGGCTACAAACTTAAAACCTTTAAATGTTCAAATAAAATATTTCCTAAAATTTATGTTTGCTTTCTAAATTAATGAATTTGCTCTTTTATAAAAATGACTCTAAATCAAAATGACAAAAAAGAACTAGAATTAGAATGGTACCAGGCATTTGGTTATACCCAGACACTTAACCAGTCAAGTGTTTTACAGATTAGAAGTCTTGAATAATGTGTCACTACAAGTACTTAAATCTTTTTGTGATGTTATTAGCAAACAGGAAACTTAATTATTCCATTTTTCTCTCTGTTGCACATTATTGTACATTTCTTTTCTTGGCTATCCTGAAAACCACAACTTGTATGCTTGTTACCAATATATGCTAATCATTACTTCCTCCACCTAGAATGCTAACCTTAGTAGAACACTTTAACCCCATTAATGTTCTCCAGTGTTTTTTTTTTTACTGTTGTCATGTATTTAACTTTATACACACTTTAAAGCATCCAAATCATCATTTTTAATGAATGTAGTAGATATATATTAATAATACGTATCAATGTTAATTTACCTACATATTTGCTTTTTTTTTTACATTCTTTCTTCCTGGAATTCAATGTTTCCCTGGGAGATTATTTTTCTTCTATCTAAAGAACATTCTTTTCTTTTTCCTTTTAGTTCATGTTCCCTAGTGATGACTTTTCTCAGTTTTAGTTGGTGAACAAATATTTATTCTCCTTTCATTTCTGAGGAACATTTTCCCTGATTATAGAAACCTAATTTGGAGAATTAGATTTTTTCCCCTGACAGGTAGCCAATTGTCCTAGTACCATTCCTTAAAGACTTTTTAAATTTTTCTTGAGATTTTTTTTTTTTTGGGGGGGGAGGGGATTCAAACCATTTTATTGAGGGGAATTGGGGGCAGGGAACAAAGAAGCCCTTGGGATGATGAGATCCAATGGCTTTGGCCAGGCCAGGCCAGGACCTCGTTAGCTTTGCAACTGCGGAAAATTCTTGAGATTTTTTAACCAAAAATAAATTTCCATATAAGTGTGGCTATTATTGCTTGACTCTCTATTCTGTTCCATTGATACATCTATTCTTATAGCATTCATACCATACTATATTAATTACTCTCGTAATTACAGCAAGTCTCAGAATCAGGTAGATTGAATTTTCCAACTTTGTCCTTTTTTTACAATTGTTTTGGCTATCCTAAGTCATTTTCATTTCCATATAAAATTTAGAATTAGCGTATATATTTCTATTAAAAAATTCTTGCTGGGATTTTGATTGGGATTGCATTTGAGTATACTAGATTTATTTAGGAAGAATGTATATCCTAGTAAATTTGAGCTCCCCAAACATGATCCTGATTTTTTTAAATTTATTACATATATAAATATATAAATATATTATTTATTATATATTAATATTTAGGTCTTTAATTTTTGTTGAAATATTTTATAGTTATATAAATATGTGTAATATGTACACATATTTTGTTACATCTATCCCAAATTATTTTAATTTTCTTAATGCTATTACGAATTGTTTATTGCATTTTACTTTCTAATTTTTTTTTTGCTATTACATGGAGAAATGTAGTTGATTTTTGTGTTTACAAAGTGCATCCTGCAATCTTACTAAATTGTAGTGTATTAATCCCAGTAGCTTTTTTTCTGGATTCCTTTGTGTTTTCTGCATACACAATCATGTTGTCCACAAATAGGACAGTTTTACCTCTTTCCAATCTTTTTTCTTTTCCCTGCCTTATTCAATACTTAGATTAAATCAATATAATGAGAGTAGATATTTTTACTTTGCTTGGTCATGACCTTAGGTAGAAAACATTAAATCTTTCACCACTGAGTTTAATGTTAGCTGTAGATTTTTCGTAGATGACCCTCATCAGATGAGGAAGGCTCCTTTCATTCTTAATTGATGAGAGATTTTATCGTGAAAGAAGCTGATCTTTGTCAAGTGTTTTTTCTGCATCTGTTGAAATAATTACATGTTTCTCTCATATTCTATGAATATGGTAAATTATATCGAGTAATTGGCTAATGTTTAGACCACCTTGCATTCTAAGATAAACCCTACTTGGCTATGACATATGGTATCTTTTTTATACATTATTTGTTCATATTTTTTATATTAAGAACTTTTGTGTCTATGTTCATGAGTATGTTGCTCTGTAGTCAATTTTTTCTTGTGACATCTTTGATTTTGTAATCAAGGTAATGTTAGCCCCATAAAATAACCTGGAAAATGTTCCTCTTTTATTTTGGGGAAAAGTTTGTGAAAGGTTGGTATTATTTCTTCCTTAAAAGTTTAGTGGAATTCCTCAGTGGACTCGTCTAGGTCTGAATTTTTCTATGTGAGAAAGTCTTCAATTATGAATTTAATTTCCTTAACTTGTATAGGGCTACCACGTTTCTTGAAGCAGTTTTGGTAATTTTGTCTCTTAAGGAATATTTAAATTGTGAAACTTATTGGCATAAAATTTTTTATGGTATTCCCTTATCATCCTTTTAATATCTGGAGGACCTGAGGTAAATCCTCCTTTCATTCCTAATATTGGAAATTTTTGTCTTCTGTTTTCTTGACTAGTCTAGCTAGACTTTATCAGTTTTGTTGGATTTATTTCCCTAAAGCAGCTTTTAGTTTTATTGATTTTTCTCGATTGTTTTTGTTTTCTTTCTTTCTTTCTTTTTTTTTTTTTTAACCCTTTATTCTTTCTTTCCTTTTGTTTACTCTAGGTATAACTTATACTTCTTTTTGTAATTTCCACTTTTGTAATTTCCACTTCTTTTTGTAATTTGTAATTTAGACTTTTCTTCTTTTCCCACAATGTTTAAAGTTACACATTTCCCTATACACCCTGGCTTATCTATAGCGCACAAATTGTGACAGATGTATTTTCATTATCATATTTGCATATTATCAAAATATTTTTTATTATTACTTGTGACTTTTCTTTGATCCAGTGATTATTATTATTTTTTTTTTTGCATTTGAATAAGTTAGGTTTATTTTGCAAAAGAGGAAATTCAAAATCAATGATTCTGACTTTGGAATACAATTTATTAGGCCTATCATAGTATATTATAAAATTATTGAACTATAAATGCTGGCTTATTATAAACAGCATTTACAATCAATTTTATTCTAACAACTTCAAAATATCATTGTTTAAAAAGCAAAATACTATTTATCATTCATTTTAAATAATCAAAATTCTCATTCATAACATTTCTTTCAAGGTAATAGGATATCTCTAGTTTAATATACATAGAAAGTTTTGAAAATAAAATGTTGGTCAGAACAAAAGGGATAATATGAAAAACTCTTAAGATATAGTAATAATTTTGTTTCTTTTAAGTTTGGGTAATTTGTTGTTTAAGAAAGTTTTAGAGTTTATTTTTTGACCCAGTGATTATTGAGGAGTGTGTTAAAGTCCAGATATTTTGGGTTTTCCTGGTTATCTCATTATTATTGATTTTGAATTTCATTCCATTGTCAGGAAACGTAGCCTGCATAATTTGAAACTTTTCAAACTTATTGGGATGTGTTTTATGGCCCCAAATACGTTCTATTCTGGCAAACACACCAGGTGCACTTGAACATAATGTGTATTCTGCCAATCTTTCTGGAGCGTTCTTTAAATATCAAGTCCAGTTGGTTGAAGATGATGTTCAGAACTTGTATGTCTTTACTGATTTGTTTTTGTCTAATTGTTCTAGCATTTGATAAGTGGAGATGTTAAAATTTCCAGTGATGTCTGTGGAATTGTCTCTTTCTCATTTTCATTTTGTTAGTTTTTGGCTCTGTATGTTAGGTATATACAAATTTTGATTATGTCTTTCTTGACAATGAGCCTTTTATCATTAAAAAGAAATGAAATTATCTGATGATACATTTCTTATTGAGATGTAATTTACATAACAAAATTTCATATAACATAACAATCTTCATTTAAAATTGTATAGTTAGTGTACATTTTGCTTTGAATCTGTTTTCTCTCTCATCAATGCAGCCACTGTAGCCTTTTTACACATTTCTACACTTTACACGGTATGTCTTTTTTCATCTATTTTTCCTTCAACCTATCTTGTCTTTATATTTTTGGTTCATCTCTTGCAGACATTATAAGGTTGGGTCTTGTAATTCAGTTAAACAGTCCCTGCCTTTTAATTGAATTGTTTAGTCCATTAACACTTACTGAAATCATTGATATGCTTGTATTTGAGACCATTGCTGTACTTTTTGTTTTTTTCTTTTCTGTTGTTTGTTGTTTGTTCTTTCTTTTCTGCCTTTCATTTTTGAATTCTTTGAATATTTTCAGAATTCCCTTTTAATTTTCTCATTTTCATTTTAGCTATAGCTCTGAAATTATTTTTTAGCAGTTGTGAAAGGGATACACACACAAACACAAACAACCTTTCATTTTGGCATTTACAATGATTAATGCACTACTTTATGTAAAATATAGAAATCTTATAACCCTATTAGTCCACATTCCTTTTTATTTTATAGCTTTTATATTATATACTAACATCTACATACATTATAAACCCCACAGACCATGTCATAATTTTTTAAAACCCAATTATGTAGTTTATTAAAAGAACCAAGAAGTAAAGGGCAGAAAGCAAAAAAAAGTATTTTATGTTTACCCAGATACTTACCATTCCTCAGGCTTTTCATTGTTTTCTGAGAATCTGCATTTCTACCTAGTATCTTTCTTTTCAGACTAAAGAACTTCCATATTTTTTATAGCATAGGTTTGCTGGTGACTAATTCTCTGAATTTTCTTTTAAGTGAAACTGTTTCTATTTTAGTTTTGTTCTTGAAAGATATTTTCACTGTATATATAATCTTAAGTTGACAGGCTTTATTTTCTTTAAGAACTTTAAAAATGTCACTCCCCTGGCTTCTGGCATCATGATCTTTGAAGGAAAGTCAGCTGTTCCTTGGATTGTTGCTCCTGTGCATAGTATGTCCTCTTCCACTTGCCGCTTTCAAGTTTTGCTCAACTATCTCTGGCTTTTTATATTAGCTCATTTATGCTGCTATAACAAAATACCAAAGACTGGGAAAATTTATAATGAACATAAATGTATTTTCTTGTCATTCTTGAGGCTTGGAGGTTCAAGATCAAGGTGCTGACAGGTTCAGTGTTTAGCAAAGGTCAGTCTGTTTCATGGTACATAGTTCAAAGGTCAGTCAGAGATGTGGACACTTAAAAGTTGGGGATCTCCTCTCTGGCTTTTTCCCTTATAAAATTACCCCACTCTTTAATATGCATAGTTTCCTGGCTTAACTATTTGGGTTTCCTAAACCAAAAAGGCTGCAGGTGTTTTCATATGTGCCTCTCATTGCCACTGTATGCACCAGAAAAACTTCACTTGCCACAGGCTAGAATCTAGGCAGATGAGAACTGACTTGTACACTTGTGCAAGCACTCACATTCTTCACTAGAGGTTTTCTGCTTCTGTGCACTCTCCAGTACTTCAGGTAGTTGCTTTTGTATCATGTCCAGGTTTTGCAGTTTTGTTTTTTTTGTGTGTTTTTTTGTTTGTTTGTTTTTTTACAGGAACGGCGTAGTTATCTGGAAGGATGTAGGTCATTACTCCCAGAAGTGGAAATGTAGGGCTCTTATTTGCCAGTACCTTCTTTCAATGCTGTATCTTCATTTTGGGCATAGTCTGTAGAAATTTAATTGGATTTTTTTTTTTATTAATGGTGTACATTTTGGAGCTGATTTGTCCTGGAGGGACCACCAGGAAGCTACACAGGTTAAAAATGTTAAGTGGTATCTCAGAGGTTCATCATAGAGAAATTTTTCTAAAGCCAAAGGCTTTGGCCACCTCTCATTTTAATTTTTTTTTTTTTTTTTTTTTTTTTTTAAGAACTGGATTTTGCTTTATTCTGTTTACACAGGACAGCCCCAGACCCAACACTTGGCTCCACGTGACATGCCCATTCTGAGTGAATGCGAGAGGCTGCTTGCAGTCTAGCTTGAGGTTTGTGAGGCGGGCTGTGTCTGGGCTCCATTACAAAGAATGCTGTGACTGACTGGCATGCCTCAATGTCATGGCAATACCCCATCCT
>CAUYPK010053819.1:0-21480 GCA_963574355.1 Loris lydekkerianus | reverse complement strand
GGGTGGAGGGAGGGGTATTGGTGGAATCACACCTACGGGGCATCTTACAAGGGTAAGGGTGAAACTCAGCAAATGTGAAATGTAAATGTCATGCTACAGTAACTAGGAAAATGCCAGGAAGGCTATGTTGACTAGTGGGATGAAAACGTGTCAAATGGTCTATGAAGCTAGTGTATGATGCCCCATGATCATATTAATGTATGCAGCTATGATTTAATAATAAAAAATAAAAAATAAAAAAAATAAATTATCTGCTCCATTTGTGTGTTGTTAGCCTAAGGACCACCTGACAGTTTTTCTTCATACGTCTGATCTTGGTTACCTAAAACTGCAGGTGGTTCTGAACCCTATATATAAAATGCAGTGGTTTTCAGTCTGATAATCAAGCTGGCCACCAAGTGACTAAGGGGCACGTAGCGTATACAGACTGTAGAGACTGGAAGAAAGGATGATTCGCATCCTAGTGGGACAGAGAAAGACACTGGGAGGTTTCATTATGCTACTCAGAACAGCACAAATTTAAAACTTATGCATTGTTTATTTCTGTAATTTTATATTTAATATTATCAGACCATGGTTACCTGGTAAACTGAAGCCATGGGAATAAAACCAGTGATAAAGAGGGAATACTGTGTCAGAATATCTTTATCCATTCATCGGCCAACACTTTGGTCATTTCTATGTCCTGCTGTTGTGAACAAGTTGCAAGGGGCATAGGGATTTAGGTTATCTTTTAAAAGGGGGTGGGGGGATTTATTTCATTTCTTTTGTGTTTGTATTCAAAGAGGGATTGCAGGGTCATACGATATTTCTGTTCTTAATTTCTTTAGAAACCTCCATACTGATCTCACCAACCTACATTCTCACCAACAGGGCACAGGACTCCCTTTTCTCTACTTTCTGACAACACTTGCTGTCTTTTACCTCTTTGAAATAAGCCATATTTAACAGGTGCGAAGTGAATCTCCTTGCACTGTGGATTCGTATTTCCCCGATGGTTAACGATGTTAACTACCTTGTTACATAACTGTTGAACATTTTTACGTCTTCTTTGGATAAATGTCTACTCAGCTCCTTTGTACCTTCTAAAATCAGGTTTTTTGTTTTTTGTGTGCATTTTGTTTCATTTTTTTGCTTTTGAGTTGTATGCCTTTTAAAATATATTATTTAGCCTTAAAAAGGAGATCTTCCATTTGCAACAATATGGATTTACCTAGAGGACATACTATTAAAAGAAATAAGCCAAACACAGAAAGAAAAATACTCCATGATCTCATTTATATGTGGAATCTTAAAAATAAAATCAAGTTCATAGAAATAGAATAGAGTAGTGTGGTTACCAAATGTGTGTGTGTGTGGGGGGGGGGGGAGTGAGGAAACAGAGGTTACAGTTAAGTGAGATGAATAGGTCTAGAGACCTAAGGCACAACGTGAGGGCAGTAAATATTGGTTTGTACTCTGGGAATTTTCCAAGACAGTGGATTAAGAAAAGTAACTATATGGGAGAATGAATGTGCGAATTTGCTTTATGATGGTAACCGCTTCATCATATGTACCAAAACATCATGTTGTACACTTGAACGTGTATAATAGAAATATATAAATAAAGCAAATTTTAGGATTGCTCCCCCTGCCAAAGAATATAATTAAAGCTGAATTTCCCTCCTGAAACAGTCTTCCAGTTTCACCTTTCAGAGGTAGCTGTTATCAATAGGTGGATAATGTGTCTTTTTTTCTTGATATAATTTTGGCTGTGCACATAACAAAAAAATTATTAATGTTTTACACAGCAGATTATTCTTGATTTACATATTAATAGTTTCTCACATGAAATTATTTATTACATATTTGTCATATAAAAAACACAAATATGAATTAAAAATTCTCATGCATGCATTCTTACAAAAGCATGAGTAGATCTAGAATTAAAATTACTAGGTCAGTGAGAATGTGCCTTTAAAATTTTGGTTTTATTGCTGAATTACCCTGCATAGGGATGTTACTAATTAACTCTCCCACCAACAGTGTATTATCAGAACGTGCATCTCTTCACAGTCACCAACACAGCATATTATCAAACTTTGTTCCATAACCAACAGAACAGTTGAAAAAAGTATCTTATTTGTAATATTTTGAATATATTTTTATAAATTTATAACATTTATTTTCTTTGACCTACTGTTTCTGCCCATTCCCTAATTTTACTCTATTGAGTTGCTGTTTCTTATCTCTTTTATTTATTAACAGAAACAAAGAAACAAATAGCATCAAGAAGTCAATTAAAAACACTTTGAGACATTGCCAGATTTTCTAAAAAATAAAATGCATTATCTGTGAAAATCCAGACAGAATTGTATAAATGGTATTTTCTCCCCTCTTTCACTGTAAAAAACGTGGAGATGCAATGGAAAGAAGTTAATTCTACTTGGATAGAATAAAAGGTCTTCAATCAAAGAAAACAATCAGTCTACATGAGTCTGCCTTCTCATGTCTGAACTAGCCCTCCGAATCTCATTCACCCTACACTGGTTCACGGCATTTTTCACTGGAAAAAATCTTCCTCCAGACTGGTGTTCTCTTTCTGTTCTCCAGTATGTCAATACTGATGAAATAATCTTCTGAAGAGTCACACTTGTCATGCCATTTCTTTGGGCTGAGAGTCTAAAAGCATTAATGGGTCTTTCTGTTTGAAGAACACATTACAGATTTTGAAGAGTGCTTTTAAAAACGTCCATAACTATCCTTTAGGTTCTCAACCTTCCTAATGCCGCGATGTATTTTCATTGTTACATAAGGGTGACGACCCACAGGTTGAGAACCTCATCAAGTTTAGGAGCTCTTTCTAAGGGCCTCAGCAATTACAATAATATGTATATTTTAGATTGAACCACACTACTACCAAAACCTGTTATTAAATTTCTCATCTCTGTACTTTTGCTGACATTATCTTCTGCCAAAAATAATGCTCTCCATAGCTCCATGCAAAAGTTACTTTTCCTATTAGATTGCAAGCTGCTTTAAGGGTAAGAATGTGTTTTGATAATTTTTATAAACTATCTTGCATGACATAAACACTGCAAATTTATTTATTTGTCCCAGTACATAATTATTTAAATAATATATAATGATCTAACTATGTCAACATTGAGAAATAGTACATACGAACCAATTACCTTTTGTGTAGTATAACAGACAGAGTGTTCAGGCAAGTGGGAATAGATTCCTTTCAGGTCCATGACCTGGTAACATCAATAAAACATACAGGGCGGGTGGCGCCCAGCCTGCCCAGCTGAGAGGAGGACCTGGAGGGCCTTCTGTGTCTTTTCCCCAGCGGCGGCCTGCAGAGGAGCCAGCGGGTTGGAGGGTGGGTGGAGGGGCTGTAGGAGGCTCCAGTGGGGGTTGTGGGGGGCAGGCAACTGCAGAGGAGACAGCTCTGGGTTGCCAGCTCAGGGAGAGGGGTAATGTCTCCGCCCAGCCTCTGTCTCCCCACGCATACACCTGCAGCTGAGCAGGGAACCCCCAATTCCCAGGCCTGATCAATTTCATGTAAGTTTTCTAGGTCTGGGAAATTTCTTACACTGAACAGGCTGACCTTTTTCCCCCAGCCAAAGGGACTGTATCCATTCATTCCTTAGGCTAATATATATACACACCCATGGACAAAGGACCCACGCAGAGAGATTTTTCCCACTTGGGTGGCTCCCTCAGCCAGAAGCTCTGGTGCTTTTTCTGTCTTCTTTTCTGTAAAATAAATTCTGTCTTACCACTGTGGTGCATGGATTCATTCTTTGAGTCCCGAAACCTACTTAAGAAGAAATTCCAGTAACTTATCATTTTTTCAAGTTGCCTTTTTAAAATTTGAATGAAGATCTAAAACTTTTATATTCTTAAAAAAATTGTAATGAAACTTTGTCTTTTAAAAATTGTTTGATACTTAAATTACGTTGACTTAATGGATTTTGCTCTATCTGCATTGCTTGGTAGAAAACATGTTACTGTTGCTTGTTAACAAAACATGGTCAGTGGACCAACACTCATTTTAACTCTGCTAAAACATTTTTATTTTTACACATTTATACATTTCTAGCAGCTCTACCAAGTCAAAACTTATTAACACAGAAAAACAAGAAGGATATGAAAATTCTATAATGAACGATGTACTGTATTTTGTCTTCATCCCTGAAAATAATTATAAGAAGTGTTAATAAGTAAAATGTTCCATCTATAACTAAAATATATCATAATCCTAATTGTTAGTTCTTGTCATCGTATAATTTCATCCCAAATTAACACATTGGCGACTAGCTAAATATCACAAGAAGAGTAATAATTAGTTGACAATCCAAAAGACATTTTCTGATTCTTTTCAGATTAATATTCACAAAATTGAAAATTGTAATAGCTGTATTAAAAATAGAGTCCATCAACTCAGTTTCATATTCGTATAAAAACATTGGCAAGAAAAAAAAAAAAAAAAGGAACAAGTGTGTTTTAGGAGGACCAAAAAAAGGAAGAAAAATCCTCAACAGGAATTGATTTTAAAGTATACTTAAAAATGAAAGTAACACTATTCAAAAGATCCAACATCAGATAAAACTCTAAGAAACACATACGGATATGTGTGTATTTGTATATGTATAATATATATCCATACTTATTAATGATTTTGTGAATTAATTTAATTACAAAAAAAAAAAAAAAAAGCCAAAAGGCATTTCCAAGCTTTTCAGATCATTGACTATATTTAAGCATGGGAGTACATTATTACCACTTCTATTTCCCCCTCTGCTTCTTAGACCCAATTCCTTCTGAAGAAGAGTGCTGCGTCTTTAATAGGAAATACGGTGCTATTGAATTGCATCAAGGATCCGCGTTCTTATGTTTTTAATCACTAGATACACGCAGAAAAGTCATGCTGCTCTTCATTCTGTTCACTTTACCACAGAAGAAAATATTGATAGTAAAACTGAAATGGAAGACCAAGACTTCTGAGATCAGAGGAAGATAGAATTTGCAAGTGTCAAACACAGAGAAGCTAGCCAGAGTCACATCCATTCCTGTGACACACAATTAGAATTACCTTCCATCGGTATGACTTCATAGAACGGTGAGCAGTAACTTAATAAGGGAAAAAAGTGCGTATACTCCTGAGCACTGAATTCCAAAATAGGAAAAAAATAAAAAATAAAATCTAAAAACAAAGCCAAAGAACCTGCATTTGCTTCTCTTGTTCTTGTATTAAGAAATAGATGGGCTAAAAGAATCATCAGTTTTTTATCGAACATTTAAAAGGAATTTTATTTGGAATTTTAAAATTTCCATTGAAAATAATTTACATTTTTTTTTTTTTAAAATGCATACCATCTCAAAGTATCAAGAAAAATCTCAAGTTTTCTGTAATTTATTTACTCGTAAGTTTAGCTAGTGGATCATTGGAGGATGTAGACAGGAGATTTAACCTCAATTGCTTTCATGGTTTCACAAGGCTTATGCCAATCTAATGTGACCAATTACCTAGCCAATTATTTTCTCAGTAACAGATGGATGGGGTAGGAGGTTGGACTGGATGGGCTATTTTGCCAAAGTGTCAGTGAGAGGTGAAAGTTCCAGAGAAAATGGAAAAAAATGAAAACGTGTCATACAAATGCATGCAAATTTTGAAAGATAATTAACTAGAAACAAACCATTTTGTTACTGTATTCATGTGTGTGATATTTTAAGCTGAATATTGTAAAACTCTCAAAGACTTAATGTACAGCTTAAAGTATTAGTCATATAAAAAACCTTTTTTACGAGGTTTTTGTTTCTAGTCCTTATCTTAAACATTGTCATTGTTATTAAATTTTAAGCCTTTTTAATTTTGTGAAGGCACAAAGTGGAAACCTAATAAACACATGTATATGTTAAAAAAAAACCTCCCATAGCAAAATTCCTTATAAAAATAATTATACACCATAAATATACTTTATTAGATCTCAGATAAATGTTGCACTAGCTTGATTAATTTCCATAATATTGATATTTGATAATATTTGGTGTATATTACTCTAAGCTCTGTAGTTACTAGTAAATTTCATTTCTTTTCACATAGTTTAAATTTCAAAAACATGAGCATATAAAATTTCAAAGAAAAAAATGAAAAATCAAAGAAATATTAAGTCTGTGGAAAAACAAAAGTAAAATGAAAACAGTTCAGCTTAGCTTTATTTGCTGTTTACCGTGTGGAAGGAAGGCTGACATCTGAATGACATCAAACCATTTTTAAATATTAGCAGTTTATCACGTTTACTCTGAATATTTTATGCATGCAACAGCACTCATAGTATCCAATATTTAAATGTTTTGTTGATGCATATATAGAGATTCTAAATTGCATATTTGTGTATGCTATCAGCTTTCTTTTATGGAAAAAGAAGAAATAACTGCCATAAATCTTAAATATTCAGCACTAACATTTCTTTAGTAAAAATTTTAGGGCTCTCTGTAAAATTTTTAAAATCCTGCAAAATGTACTTAATCTGCTTCCAATTATCACCAGTTATCCTTATCATCACTATTCTAGGAGGAGCTAAATCAACTCTATAAAGAAAATTTAACTTAAATGTAACTTTATTTTAACTTTGAACTGCTCTTCTCAAATCCAAAACCTTATTTCTCATTCTTTCAATGAGAGCAGAACTGAGCCTGTCCTAAGCTCGAATTTTCAGTATACCTATTTATATTTCATGGAGTAGGCATTTACTATCAAGAGGCAACCCTGATGCTCACACTGCTGAAGTGAACTGCCTCTCTTTCAATCTTATAGTGAGTTTATTCTTGCCACAGATCAGCTGACAAGACCATTGCCTTTTGGGTTCTACGAAATCTGAAGCTTAAGTTGCATTCCTTTGAATCACATAAGGATGAAATATTCCAGGTTCAGTGGTCACCTCACAATGAGACTATTTTGGCTTCCAGTGGTACTGATCGCAGACTGAATGTCTGGGACTTAGGTAAAATTGGAGAGGAGCAATCCCCAGAAGATGCAGAAGATGGTCCACCAGAGTTGTTGTTTATTCATGGTGGTCACACTGCCAAGACATCTGATTTCTCTTGGAATCCTAACGAACCTTGGGTGATTTGTTCTGTATCAGAAGACAATATCATGCAAGTGTGGCAGATGGCAGAGAACATTTATAATGATGAAGACCCTAAAGGAAGCGGGGATCCAGAAGGACAAGGGTCCTAGATAGGTCTGCATTTCTTGTGATTTTAGGCTCCCCTTCTTTTCTTCTCAACCCTGAGATTGATTTAACACTGGTTTTGAGACACACACACACACACACACAAAAAAGAGGCAACCCTAAGTACTTTCTAATTACTTCAGAATTTGCCTATGAAATTTACCTTTTTAAAATGTTTCGTTCCCACATCTGATTCGTTCAGTCATTCCTTCTCTTCTCTAGGACCTCTGCCCTCTCTGATTTTTGCCATCTCTGTGATAGCCTCAGTCTCTCCATTTTCGTAGCCTTTCTTTTAGGCCTATCGCACATGTAAGCTGGTACAGACTAAGAAAAATAAGCTTGCTTCCAGTCTTGCTTCTACTCAAGATACCACGCTCACCCTTCCCTGCTCCTTCAAACATACCTGTTTGTAAACCTTATCTCGCCCCCTCTGTGTTCACTGAAGACAGTTTCATGCGTCTCTGTATTCCTCAAAGCAGGTAGGCACTCATCAAACGCTTATTGCAGAATGCATGATTGCTTGAGTCCTATCATATAATTGTCCTCATGAAGTATGGTTTTAGATATCCATGAATGTTACGTGACTTAAATTCGTTGCAATAGTGAACAGCATAATATCAAAACAATCATCCCCCAATCTTTTAGTTTCAGCACAGATGGAAATATCTCAGGGATAGTTATGATGAATATGCAAATGATAGCCATTATGTGAATACCAACCCCTAATTTAATTTTGATGATACTGAATCAAGAATAATTATTTAAATATTTCTTCTGACTCTTAAACCCTCATCTAGCTATGGGACTGGCCTAAATGGTGCATGATGATTTCATAGAAGCGATATAAGAAACTTCCAGCACGTGTGCCAACGTGTTTCCCACCTCGGTGACTTCACACCTCCTCTTTCCTTGACCTGAAATGTACCTTCCTCTTTCATGTTCTGAATATTTTCTGCCTGTCTTTCAGGTCTAGAATATCTGTTCTATAGTAGCATTGCCATCAAATTTTTATCCCTCATTTTTTCTCTTCAAAAAATTACTCCCTTACATCTTATGTATCAACTATATTATTATTTAAACGCATACTTGATAATGATTCCCTTCTACGGTTTACCTCCCCTCTTTAAACTCTGTAAGAATTCATATTTTGTTTTATGTAGTTAGCAAGTAGCACAATGCCTGGTATATTGTAAGCACTCAATAGCTTGGCATATTGTGGGAACTTGATGAATACTTTTTGAATGGATGAATAAATGAATAAACACAGATGCAGTCTGAGACAGGTGTTTAGTATACAGCTCCAGTAACTGAAGAATTAGTGTTTTCATTGATCTCGCTAACATGCTGCTTTTACTCCTAGGGACTACAATACCTTTTTACACATTTGAATTTTAATTTGAATTACTCAACAGCTTGGCTCTTTTTGGTGTCAGGCCATGAACTGTATTGACCATTCACTTCCTATTCTTTGATAGTGATATCTCACTGGACCCTGAATTAATTCCACTAAAGCTCTTCCTATCCTTATGAAAGAATGGAAAATAAATTTTAGAAATGAGTTGGAGGGGAAAGTGAATTTTTAAAATAACATTTGCAAAGCTCATTTCTTAGATGTTGCTGAAACTTAGAGGACTAAAATAAAATGCTACGTAAATTAACTTCTAAATTTCATTACTTTATCATATTATTATAACTTACACAAGCATCAGTTGTTATATGATCATTAGTTGTCTAGCTAAAGAACAGTAGAAAAGTATAATGCCCTAAGAAATGGCTATTTGATGTTAATGAAACCAGGCTATGGAGAGATTATTATTTGGCAAAGTAGCTAAACAATGTTAGCATTTTAATCTTTAGTGCTTTTAACCTAAAGAAAAAAAAAAAAGGCAACTAAATATTTTATGGCTTTTGCCTGAATACTCATAATTTCCTACTATGAAGCACTATTCACCTTTATGTTTTTTTGCTCATATCACTCTAACCCATAATGAAATTAAGACAGTCTCAGTTTATTTATTTTTATTTTTTAAATTTATTTTTTATTAAATCACAACTGTGTACATTGATGCATTTTTGGGGTTCGGTGTACTGATTTGATATATAATGTGAAATGCTTACGTTAAACTGATAAACACATCTGTCACAATTAGACTCTTTTTTAGTTGTTTTGAAATGCACCATTGCATCATGCACATTAGGTGAGGTCCCCCAAAATACCCACCTCCTGCTGCCTGCCCCTTCCTCTCCTTTCTCTCTCTTCTTTCTGGACTATAGTTATGCTTTACCATTTGTATGAATGTGTAGGTGCTTATATATTGATTTCATAGTGGTGTTGAGTACATTGGATACTTTCATTTCATTTTTGAGATACTTTGCTAAGAAGAGTATGTTCCAGCTCCATCCAGGTAAACACAAAAGACAGAAAATATATTAGAATTTAAGATATCAGACAGCATTAACTAAAGATCTCAGGATCTAGAATTTCTGCCTAATATTGATTGAAAGTCCCACCCGGAGTGTCCTGTCCTTTGTAATATACTTTTTCATATGACCATCTGAGCTCTGTAGATGTTCTGATTTTTAAAGAAGATAATTTGAGAGAATTATGTTAACACCTTTGAATGATGTCTACCAGTTAGTAAAAAAATGGACTAAATTACTATTACATACTATACTCTGTGTTAAAACATTAATTAGTAACATGCACTGGTTGGGTGCAGTGGCTCATGCCTACAATCCTAACACTCTGGGAGGTCAAGGTGGGTGGATTGCTTGAGCTCAGGAGTTAAAAACCTCATCTCTACTAAAAATAGAAAAAACTAGCATGGTGTAATGGTGGGATCTATAGTTCCAGCTATTTGGGAGGCTGAGGCAAGAGAATCACCTGAGCCCAAGAATTAGAGGTTGCTGTGAACTGTAATAATGCCAGGGGACCCTACGCAGGGTGACAGAATGATATTCTATCTCAAAAATAAATAAATAAATAAATAAACTGCAGAGAGAAAAAAGTCTTTTTTTTTTAGATTTAGTAGATAAAGAACATGAAGTAACAATCAAATTCCATTCCATTAAGGCATGTTGTGTATAAAAGATAATTACATGCATGAAAGCAAGGCCTCCTAATAGTTGTGGGTTTGGGAACAGTAAGACATATAATAGTGGTCCACATACTGTGTAAATATTTAAAATTTATATACTGTCACACTTTTATTCTCTAACTTTGATAAATCCCTTTATAAATCCTGAAAAGCTAGTTGTGAGTTGTCATTTTTAGACTCCCTGTCGTTTGGTATAAAAACTACCTGTAGGTTAGCCAGACTCTGGGAGAGGCTGGCTGAAGGCCCCTGCCCCTAACCTGCAGCCTACCCACATTGTCTATAAAGGGCTTTTCACACAGGTGGACACTGGCTCCCCTCGAATCTAGGTAAACACCTCCACCCCACCCACAGAGATGGGCCCAGGAAAGGGGCCTACACAGGCCCTGGAGACTGGCCTTGAATCATTTTTCCAGGAATTCCAGGGCTCCAGTATGAGCTGGAGCAGGGTCTGCCTGGAGAGCTCCCCGTGGCTGCCATAATGCTGTCATTGAGGTCAGAGGCACAGCTGGAGAAGAGGCAGAGCAGGACCTCTACAAAGGGTCAGGCCCAGGCAAGAAGGACAATAACGGAAATGTAATAAAAAATTGGGAAGTTTCAAAATATCTCTCTATTATTAATGTATGATAATTAGTATTTTTTTAAGACAGAGTCTCACTATGTCACCCTGAGGAGAGTGCTGTGATGTCACAGCTCATAGCAACCTCTAATTCTTGAGCAAGTCTCTTGCCTCAGCCTTCCAAGAAGCTGGGACTACAGGCGCCTGCCACAATGCCTGGCTATTTTTGTTGTTGTTGTTGTTGTTTGTTGTTGTATTTATCTTGTTTAGCTGGCCCAGGCCAGGTTTGAACCTGCCAGCTCTGGTGTATGTGGCTGGCACCCTAGCCACTGAGCCACAGATGCTGAGCCTATCAATGTTATTTTAAAGAGAGGCAGCACAACACGGCAAATGAACAGGTCATCTGGGTGCAAAACTCAGCCTTACTTCTTGAAAATCTCTTGATGGAGTTATTTCATTTTGTTTGTACTTCACAGTCTCCTCACCTACAACATGGTGATACTGTTGTCATAGTGTTGGGAAGATTAGGTGTTATGCAATGCACATACAATAGTATGTGTGGCATACTAAGACCACTAAATAAGTATTAGTCATTATTTTGAAGTGCTAAACAGTGATTGATATACTCTGAATGAATCCTACTTAAAGTGTGAACAGGCTAATATGCTAGATCTAAGAAGGATGTGACAATCTTTTTATTGTTACAGTGATGTTCCCTTAATAATATATAATTTTAAATCCTTTGTTTAAATTAGAAACTAAGCCGTTATTAAATTTTTTGTTGAAATAATTGTATATATATATACTGAAATCACACAAAAATTCTTAATACTTATTGACTAATACGTGCCTGGTCTTGTGCTAAAAATATTTTATGCAATATCAAATTTAATTCTCAAAATTAATGCAAAATGATCCATCCTTTCTAATCTGTATGCAAATGAGTATCTGTGAGAGCATGTTATTCATCTGATTCCATAAAATTTATTATCTGAGTGAATTAATGTAGTTGTATCTGTATATACAAATTTTATTGGGAAATGAGAACTATGGTAAATTACAAAAGACTTTATCTTTATACATGAGCAATTCTAAAAGCCATTTTCAGTATTGAGGACATCTTTTTAAAGGTATATAATGAATTTTTATCACATATCTCAGGATCATAAGTAGATAGAAGTATCATTTGTAGAGATACATTTATGATAATCATATCAGAAGAGTTTCTAGCTCCCAATCTTAAATGATGAACAAAAAACTTTAATCGTGGGGTGTTCAATAAGTTTAATGTAGAAGTGATACCTGATAAACAGAATTATTGTACTTAACGAAAACTCGGTGGGAAAATAACCCATCAAATACCCATAGTAAAAAGAAAATAAAACCACTCTGACATATGTGAGCAGGTCCCATACCATAAGCACCATAATGAAACCACTAGGTGAGAATAAACAGTGCTTCTGTCAATAGGCAAGTTGTTACTCCAGGAATGTCTGCAGCCAGAAGTGGAGGTCTGTGGAGTGCATGCCCCCTGAGGAGCTCCGTGTGCAGGGCCTGGAACATACAGAGGTCAAAGGAATGCACATGTGGGGGTGGTAGATGTTTACTGTAAGATACTAGAAAAATAGTATAAATGTTTGGTATTAGAAAAATAGAATACATTATAAAGGAAACTTGTGTACAACCCTTTTCTTGGAAAAGATATGGTATTTTCAGATTTTATTATACGTATATTTAATAAAACTCCTTTATGAGATCTTATTTAGAAATTATTTACAATTTTATTCACTGGGTAGCAATGTGAACTCATTTTCTCAGCTCTCTCTAGCTAGAAATTTAAGCTAAGAAAACCTCTTTTATGTTTACATGGATGGAGCTGGATCATATTCTTCTTAGTAAAGTATCTCAAGAATGGAAAAAAAAAATACCCAATGTACTCAATACTCTTATGAAGTCAATATATAATGACCCACACTTTGATACGAAAGATAAAACACAATTACAGCCCAGAAAGAAGGAGAGAAGAGGAGGGGGAGGGGAGGAGAGGGGGAGTGGATGGGTGGAGGGAGGGGAATTGGTGGGACCTCACCTACTGTGCATATTGCAAGGGTACATGTCAAATATGTTAATAGTAGAGTATAGATGTCTAAACACAACAATTAAGTAAGTGACGTGAATGCTATGTTAACCAGTTTGATGTAAACATTCCAAGTTGTATATAAAATCAGCACATTGTACCCCCCAAAATGCAGTAAAGTACACAGTTATGATCTAATAAAAAAATAAGAAAGAAATTGAATCCTAATGAGTTTACTGTTTTTTTCCATCTATTCAATAAAGAACCTTACCCAGGTCTGATACATACTAGAATAGCAGCAATAATTCATATTGAAAATAAGAAAATTTAAATGTCTTACTATGAATAATAATGCAGTAAGGTACTATAATTTGTCCATATACTGTCAGACAGAATTACAATTTCTCATTCTTAACATCAATCCTCATATACAATTAATTAAATTCCTAATTTTATCTCAGAAATGACTTCATGAAATTGAATAAATTAGTAGAAAGGTTTGTTTTTGAAAGTTACCTAGTATTAAAGTTTATTTGTAACATGCATAAAAATAATTCAATAATTCATTTTAAAATCATCCACTTGAGTTTTGTCCATCTTTTTTCATTTCTTTCTTGAGAGAGACACAGAGAGAATATTGTCATTTGACACATGGAAATTATTATCTTTTTTTTTATCAATTAACAAAAACAAGAAGAATACGAGTAAATATCTAAATACTTTTCAATGCATTCGAATCCAAGAAGTAATAAAATTAATAACAGCTAACATTGTATATTACACAATTCAAGGGAAGTCTAGGGTATCATCTGTAAGAAAACATATTTATGAATAATCTGCAGTAAAATAATGTCTGTATTAATGAAACAGGTTAAAAATAGCCTCACGGAAGTTACATTTGTTGTCTTTTATCTTCTAGTCTTTTTCATACATGTAATATACATGTGTCATAAAATTATTCATACTTAGAAATGGTAATGTGTAACACTGATCTTATCACTTAATTTGGCCAGAAAAATTTGTGTATGGTGTGTGATTTTTTTCAAGTAAGGGCATTTATATTGCAATGATAAATATAAATTAAAATTAACACTGTTTATAAGATAAATAAATAATTTCAGTCTTCTAAATAAGTGACTAAAAACTCCAAAGACTGGGTATATTAATTCTGTTATAATAAAAAGATGTATATCAATTTCCCACAATTAATCTGGTAATGGTTAATTAAGGACTTCAGCCATCTGAGCAATGAAAATACTTGTTATTAATAGGATCGATTTGAATATAGGAGATTTTACTACAATAAAACTGATACTGAAAATGCCTCAAAAATACCTTAACAGCTATATAAATTATGGCACAGACTATGAATGCTATTTTCATAGTTCATATACAAATTAAATAAGTATCCTATTGCTCTTGTGCAAGATATTGCAGCTTTTAGATGTATTTGTATGCAATTTTTTTTTTTTTTTGAGAGACAGAGCTTCAAGCTGTTGCCCTGGGTAGAGTGCTGTGGCATCACAGCTCACAGCAACCTCCAATTCCTGGGCTCAAGCGATTTTCCTGCCTCTTCCTCCCAAGTAGCTGGGACTACAGGTGCCCGCCACAATGCCTGCTATTTTTTTGGTTGCAGCCGTCATTGTTATTTGGTGGGTCCGGGCTGGATTCGAACCTGCCAACTCAGGTGTATGTGGCTGGCGTCTTAGTGGCTTGAGCCACAGGTGCTGAGCCATATATACAATTTTTTATGTTGAAATTAATTTGTACTCTTGAAAGAGTGCAGTCTATGGGACTTTTACATGATTTCTGAAGTTATGTTAAACGTATCTAACATATATTAAAAATGTGTATGGAAAATTAATTATTTTTTCATGCCTTTCATGGGAAAATAGAAGCATGTATTATTTTTTCCAAAAGATAACTGGATATATGACAAAATGAGCTGACTCATAGGCATATATCATTCTAAATCTTAAAGTAAATTATGGCATTTTAGTTAAAGCATTTTGGAATAACTTTACCATTTTGTTCAGAAGTCTTCACAGTCAGGGCACTGACTAAGTCTTTAAATGATAGTAAATCAGACCATGATGTCAATTTACAGATAAAGTTGAAGGTGACCTAAAACACTAAATCAATGGAGTGACTTTAAAATGTGGGCAAAACAGGTTTAGGAACTACTGTAAAACTTAAGGCAGGACAGGTATACTTCAGTTCAAAAGTGAAGTCATGAATTGTGCTGATGTTGGAATCCAGCAGTATCAATCATTCTAAACCAAACAACAAGCACATCAATTAACTTTAAAGGAAAAAAAATCAATATAAAAATGAGTAATTCCCCCCTCCCCATTTTTCTCTATTTTCTGAAATCACTTAATTTAGGTTTCGCACATAATAAAACAAATATTACGTAGGATCTTCTTCACTTAAATATTTTCACATTATTTAGTTATTATAACAAATTACTGGCCTGGAAGTGAATAACAAATTGATTATTCATACTTTTAACCTTATGTGTGTTTGGCTTTTCTCTAAATTATAGGGTATCATATGAAACTTAGTTTTTCAACTATTTAAAGACTTCATTGTCCTGGAACTTCAGTTTAGCAAAGCCAATTTATGACTAATGAATTGGCTCACCAGGAAATTCTATCTCCTATAGATAAGAAATTCAAGAAGGATTTAATTCAGTGTAATGAGTACTGCCATTGCAGCTTTAGTTACAGACTAAGCTCACTTTTTAGGCAAAGATGGTTTCTATGCTACTGAAACTCACCAGAAATTGCTTACTTTTCCTTTTTCCTTAACAGGCTTTCATGAACAAAGTTGAAGTAAACATCCATAAGAACATCCTTGAAAATACTGCCAATGTCATGTAAATTCATGAGTAGTTTAATTTTTTGTTGCTGGTTGTAGTGCTGCCTTATCAATCCCTCTCCCCTATTGGAA
The DNA here is from genome assembly GCA_963574355.1 of Loris lydekkerianus. Lineage (NCBI taxonomy): Eukaryota > Metazoa > Chordata > Mammalia > Primates > Lorisidae > Loris > Loris lydekkerianus. The sequence goes on along the minus strand of CAUYPK010053819.1, from coordinate 5,574 downwards.
GAGATTTGGGAAAATGGTAATAGCACATAGGATGCCTGTTCTAAGTAGTATGAACGCATCGGATAAGAATACTAATGCTGGGGCCAAATCACCTGGGTTGAAAATTCAGTGCCTGTCCTTGGACAACGTATATGCCTCACTTTCCACAACTGTGATAACCTGAATTACTTAGTAAATTGAAGGTGGTTTGTGAAATTGCCTTGAGTGTAATGAATGACTTGACTTTATTTATAAATTTATCCCAGTTAAATAGATAAGTAAAACAGAAAAGTAAATGCAAAGTGTCCGTTTCTCATAGAATTTATTGTGCTGTCTTTTGAAATATTACTTAAATGAATATATTCTCCTTAACTCTCGTTAATTCTCATCAACTCTCGTTAACTCTCTTAACTTTCATGCATGGTTCCTCTGATTCCTTTGTGGCCTAGTTTCTACAGAAGAATAAAAATCCATTCCTCCTTGCAGGATGGAAAACGACATGAAGTAAATATTAAAAAAAAAAAAAATTTTTTTCTCCAGATAAAGGACAGAAAGGGAGAGAACAGAAGCAAATTAATAATAATTCCTTTCAAGTCCCAAATGCCCATGGTTATTGGAGAGGGACTTGTTTCAGGAGCTCCCTCCGATGGATTTCAAACTCAGTGAATCTCAGATCCCCCTGTGTCTGTGAGTTGTGCATCCGTGGATGTTTGAGTCTACAGATGTATAACTGAGAGCAAACTGTTAATTCCAATGTATGTGGGCTCCTGTATATACCTGCTGTCAACTAAATCTAAATCACACTGCTTAAGAACAAAAATAAAAGATTTTATGTTTTTTATTTTGTTACAGCCCTATGTGATTCTCATCATCTCCGTTTTCCACTTATCTTAATTCAAAAAGGAAAGAATAATATCTTTCTTGTTCTGTTTCTTATTTTATTTGCAAAGAATGAGTGTTGTGAATCTAGTTGATGGTGAGAGTATTATGTGAGTGGATTAGTTTCTATGATAACTATTTTTTGTTTTAAAGCAAGTAGCCATTAATTTAAAACTTGCAAATTAGACATCCAGAGCCCATTGCAGTATAATGGGATCGTTCCCATAATTCTGGGCATCAGGAGTTATTGCCAAACAAAGCGTCTCCTCGATGAAATGTATTGACTAACACTTTAGTAGAAAGAAAAGCAGAAAATGAGAACATAAGACGAATGTGTACATTACATAATATGATTTGAAAGACAAACTAATGTATGGGTTTTTATGTTTGAGAGTAATAAGAAAGAGGCGGAAAACAATTTATAGTAGGTGTACCATTTGAAATGTATGAATTTTTAATTTTTAATTTGGTAGAGGATTTGATATTCTTTATTTAGATTAACTTAACTATTGGGGTTAGCCGTAAGAAAACGGTTCTCCAGAATCAGAAGTAATATTTCAAATAGAAAAATGATTAAAAAAAGATAAAAAAAAAGAAAAATGATAGAGAATAATAAATCTATATTTAAGGAAATAAAGATTGTCTTTTTCAATAGAGAAAGTAATATAAATGTAATATCCAAGTATACATATTCATATTAAGGTGCTGACCATGTTTATCAAAAAATAGACTGTTTAATGATAATCTAATATATTTCTAAGGGTTAGGTGCATAGTTAATATTGTTCATACATTGCATATATTTAGTAATTTATAAATTTTAAGGGCTTCTCAAAGTTTCCTAATTTTTAGTCTCCAGAAAAATCATGGAATATTAAATGAATATATGGTTAGATATAATAATGCTTTTCCATTTAAGATGTTAATCACAATATATTTTTGATTATAGCTTGCTCTCTTAAATGAAGCTTAGTTAATAATAATTATTAGCATCATATAAATGTGTATTAATATCACATATGAACATTATACAGTATCACACATATGTATTAACATATGAGTTGATATGCATATTAATATCACACAGACATATGTGAGTTAATGTGATATTCATATCATTGGTAAATATAAGTATGTTATCTGATACTAAAGTTATATCAGTTATATCAATCTCACGTTAATGAAAGCATCATAATTGGCCAAAGTAATTATAGGCATATGAAATAAAATAATTTCTATAATATAGAGAAAAGCAATAACTTGCAACTTGAGCTATATTAGTGGAAGCTGTTTCAGAAGACGTGTACTTTTCTCTCGCATCATATTATTCTTACTAATTATAATCTAGATAGACTTTTTGTAATGTATTTCAAGAAAGTCATTTCTAATTGAACAACAGTGTTTAATTCTGTGTAATGGCATCAGTGTCGTTGGTCCCAAAGGGAAAGAAACAAATAACTGAATCATTAATGCTGTCTAAAATTTTCTCCCTTTTGAGACTTGCTTAATTTTCAATATCTGTAACAACTGCAGCCAGTGGTGCTATATCTAAAAGCATGACATTTATTTGGAATATTCAGCATATCACTCATAAACGTTCCTGTAGCGATTTCATTTAGTATGCCAAAATCACCATCGGGAGTTCCATTACCAGAAACAAACTTGGTTTATTTTTGTAAATTTATTTTACTTCAACAGTCAACAGCAGGTATTGATTACCCACTGTGTTGGAGCTTTGTACTGTGTATTGTAAGGAAGTCATTACATGGGGAGTAAAATATTTGCTCAGAGAATCGCTTACCTATTACCTAGTGATAGAAGGAAAACTTTATATAAATGATTAGGTATCAGTCAATTCATTCCTTTACTCTACAGTCATTAATTCATTGATGTGTACTGTGCACCAGCCTTTTTAAAGGCAAGTGGAGTTCCAAGAAAGTGTTTATTTGTTTAAAATTCACAGTGGATAGGCAAGTCATGATAGAAATGCCCTGTGAATATCAGGGAAGCAATTTCTTGTCATTATGACCATTAGCAGAAAAGTAGCTCCGACTGTGTCCTTAAAGGTTGAATTGGATTTTGATGGGTGAGGATTAAAGAAAGTATAGTTCAGTGGTGGAAATACTGTAAATAAAGATACAGAGTTTGAAAAGGAGAATCATGCTTAGGAAATTATGAAATGTAATAGTAGTTTAGCATGACAAAACAAATCATGTGATAGTGGGGATGTAGACAAAACTGGAGGATGTGTTGTTATGTGTATGGATACATAGTATTATATATATTACATATCAAATATGTAGGCAGAGAAAACAATTATGGTGTCAGTGGATGAGCTTTGTTGATCAAAATGAATGAAAGGACAGCTGTGTGCCCCAGAACAACATTTTGGCCTCAAACTAACCACATCCGATACTATATCTTCACGTTTTCTATATACAGACATATTTTCCACTGCATTGTAATCACCTCTAGTGTTGAGTACCTGGACATGTTTGTAGCCTAGATGTGTAGCAGGCTGTGCCATTCAGGCTTGTGCAGGTGCTCTGGCATGGTCACACAACCGTGAAATCACCTAATGGCATATTCCTCAGAAGGTAGTCCTGTCATTAAGTGACATGTGCTGTGTTCCCAGCAGTTTATTTTAATTAAAGTGCTAACAAATAGTGAATGTTTTGAGAGTAATGTGGCCAAACTCTCACCTTGAAACATATCTCGCAGTTACACACTGGGTGGGTAACTTGAATGAAGAGAGAGAAGTTTTGATAGATGAAAATGATGTGACTTGAAGGAGAATGTTTCTGTCAATGAAAAGAAGCCATTCTCTGTAAAATAAAGAGGCTTACTCTGAGCCGAAGGGGAAGACTGTGCCCTGGACTCACACCCAGGAAGCCCAGAGCAGATGAACTCATCATAGTGGGGTTACAGTTTGGTTTTATATATTTCAGGAAGATGAGAACTACAGGTACAGTCATAAATTCCACTTGTGGAGGGCGTACTTTGTTTTGTCCCCCAAAGGTGGGACATCTCAAGACGGGGGGCTGATAGGTTATAAGGGGTTAAAAGATTGTTCACCTGACAGTTGGCGGCAGAGTTAGGCTTGGTCTAACAAGTGGACCAGGAATCAGCCAAGAGGAATGCTTGAGTTCAGATGAGGGTTGGTGACCAGAGACCAACTCCTGGAGGTGTGCGCAGTGCGCAGACTCAGGTGATCAGGCCTGTGCGTGGTCCTTGTGGATGGAGGACGTGCAGGTGAGTCTTGCATAACCTCAGGCCTGTTAGGTCAGCTCTAGAAGGGAGGGAGGGGGACCTGATACAGCCTGTCTCATCTCCTTTCTCAGGACTAGCAACTCAGTTTTAGGGATCCATTTGCCAGGAGTGGGTCCAATCAGTCAGCTGCTAGGCGGGAGACTTAAGATGTTATTTCAGGTCATATTCTCAGGTTGTGTTGATTCTACTTGCTGAGTGAGTCTAGTCTTGGATTCTTTCAATCTGTCCTTAATATGAGCACAAGAGAAACTTTCCTAATTTTTGAATCTGATTATATCTTATGGACCACAGTTGCAGCAATCATACATTAAACGGCATCAAAATATGACGTTAGTGTGTGGTGAAATCCCAACTTCAGAGCTTGACATATAAGGCTGCTCATCCTACTTTGAGAGTCACATCCCTCCACATCCCCCAACTCCACTGCCTCTCATGGTCCAATGTATTCAGTGGATATTTCTCTGTGTAAGATGAAAATTTAAGATTAATTTGGTATATATTAAATCCTCTCATTCTGGCTTATGTCTATTAACAAAAAGTAAGGATAGAACTCCGATCACATCTTCTTAGAATCTACTTCTATGTGTGTAAAGTTTTAAAAAAGTTGATTCCTAAAGTCCACAGGGAATTAATTATTTGCTTATAGCCTGGAACAAAGTCCATTCTACTTTCAGAGGGAAGATTTCAAATAACAACTAAATGGTCATACCACAAGTATGTTTTGTCCTAAACCCTTTTGTATTCTTGTGCAAATTTGGGTCTTTTAAGTCATTCTCCTGATCTAATCTTCTCATTCTATCTTTTTACTTTTTTTTTTTTTTTTTGTATCTTTATGTCATTGTCTGGTAACAAATGAACTGATTAAAAGATATGTAAGACCCCTAGAGTGTGTATTCTTGGACTTGTTCTAAATACCCATCTAAATTTCTCTGTTTTGTTTAAACTTTGGGAACATTTTAGCATAAGGGCATTTCTCTATTCTGAATAGAGGAAGCTTTACCTTAAAATGTAGTTGAGTGTCAGGAACCAGCCCCAACATACAGTGGGCTTCCTTCCAGGGGCTTGGTGGTGCAGAAAGACCGATGGATTTTCTAATTACTTACACCTAATAATTCAATATTGGTTTCAAGCTTATAAAATCATTATTAGTAGTAATGCAAGCTCATCAAGATATGACCCTTCCCATACGTATTCCCACATGCACCCTTTAGTCGTGCTTCAGGGACTTCTTGGGGGTTATAAAAAAAGATGACCAGTTTAGAAACAACAGGGGTAGCTGGTAGCTGAGGAGCAGACAGTTAGCCGACTAACAGAGCCATTTGGCTGACCTTGTGATGTGGGGCTAAACCAAGAGTATTCACTATTTCAAATTTTGTATTTATCTTAACCAATGAATATTTTAAAGAAGTAACTTTGTGGAACATATTCTTCTTAGCATAGTATCTCA
>CAUYPK010053818.1:0-19364 GCA_963574355.1 Loris lydekkerianus | reverse complement strand
AGTATACCAGAGGTTCTGGTAGTTCATGTCTTGATTGTTGTTTTGTTCTAAAAATTTTGTGATTTCCTTCTTAATCTCGTCTACGACCTATGTATCCTTCTGCATAAGGTTGTTTAGCTTCCATGTTTTTGCATGGGTATGCAGGTTTCTGTTGTTATTTAGTTCAACAGGTTCCTCTTGTTATTTAGTTTTATTCCATGAATAAATAAAACTGTTATTTAGTTCAACAGGTTCCTGTTGTTATTTAGTTTTATTCCATGATGATCTGAGAAGGTGCAAGGAATAATTTCTATGGAAGTAAAGTTTATTTTGATGAAGAAAATGGAAGTCACATTGACCATGTTTCTGGAGAACATGGGGAAGTTCATCTTTGGGTCCAACAACAGTGAATTCAAGTTAGGATTACTAGGAAAATCTCAGTATCTGCCTATTATTTCAATGTAAATATTGGCAAATTCTACTCCCAATGTCACTCTCATAAGTGGGCAATATTGGTATGGTTACCCTACCTCAAGGGTTCTGATACGGCCATTAATTGCAGAGAAAATTGCCTTCTCTAGCTTTTATTTGTAAGAGTGGAGTGTGACAATTCTATTGCCACTACCATAACTACTATTCCTTGGGCCTGATCTCAAAAATAATCTTACTATTTCTGTTCCTCTCTGTCCCTGCCTCCTATTCTATAAATTTCTACTTTTAAGTTCTGTTTCAAACATGTTTCTTTATTTACTCAGTTGAATCAAGATTAATAGTTTAAATTAGGGGAGCATGGTGGATGGGAAAGATGTTTAGTGGAGCTTTCCTGAGCAAACAGGGAGAGGGAGAGGGCCAGGTCATAACTGGCAGTGAAGAAGTTGTGTAGTGTTGTGGTTTAGGGAGTGCAGTGAGTTGAGGAACTACTGGACTCAGTGTGAAAGTTGGCTGCAGAGACCTGACACAATAGGTAAGTTTCTGGGAGCCTTCCCTGGCCAACTCAGCAGCAGCAGCAGCAACAGCAGTAGTTTGAGGCAGTGGCCACACCCCACCCCCACTTCTCACCACCACAGAGGTCCTGGAAGATGCCTTTCACAGTTCTCAGTTCTTGGGGAAGCTATGTGTTGAGTGGAAAGATTGAAGAAGTGTGCACTCCTGAATGTTGTCCGGTGGCCAGATTAGAGTGCTGTCTAGAGTGGCTCTGTCCTGGTTCGGTGGAGGGTGAGACATCCAGACAGAAAGGTTTCCATGGACAGAGGGTGGCCTTTGTTGTAAAGGTCACCAGAAGGTCGTGAGTGAAAGCCTCTTGCTGGAGGCCTAAGGCACAGGAGTCTGAGTTCTGCCTTCTGGGAGCAGACCTCTACTCATGACAGGCCCAGGGACTCCCGTACTCCACGGGATCTGTTGTCAGGAAAAACTGTGAGACCTGCCTCTGAAGAATTTTGGAGAGCTATGTAATCCCAAATGGGTGGGGTCTGAGCACCACCAGCAGGTAATCAGGCGATCACCACAAACAGTTAAGCTGGGAAACAAGTATAAGCTTGGGAACCAGAGAGAAGTTAACAACTGTATTGTCATATTGTCCATCACCCTAAATTCACAGCACCACCTGGTGTCTGGGCATTATATTGCAACTTAAATATATTCCTACTAAAGTCTGATTCCTACATCATATGTACATGGTTGGTTGGTTGGTTGGTTGGTTGGTTTTATTTTTCTCTTCTTTTTTCTTTCTTGTAGTTGTCAGTGTTATTTTTTTTTCCTTTCCTTCCTCTATTGGTTTCTGAGGTTGCTTACTTCAGGCTATTAGAACTTTGATTATTTGGTTTCAATGTATTTTATTTTTTTTGCTAAGTGGTTTGGTTGGTTCTTTTCCTAACTTCCATTGTTACATTTAACAAGAGCAAGGGCTCCTGTATTTTTTTGGTTACAGAATTTTAGCTTAATTTATGCTCTCTCCTTATTTTATTCCTCTGAATTCTGTCGGTTGATAGAAACTATTCTACTTTTCTCATGTCTCCCACATAATGTGCTTCTGCACCAGCTAAAATATCCCACCCCTATTTTTCTTTCTTCTTTGTTTGTTGTCTTTCTTCTTTCTTTCTTTATTCCACTTCCCTCCCTCTCCTTTATTTGATTCAATGGTATGTTTAATTTCCATTATCTATTCTTATTTTAATATTATTTCTTCCTTTTTTTACCTGTTTCCATTTTTTTCCCACCCCTTTCTTTGCTGAGGGTTTGTGTGACACAGCTGTGGTCTGTGAAGGTAGACCACAGCAGTAGTCTGGCTCCAGGAAGCCAGGAGAACCTTCTATCATTGACCCTAGAAAGAAAGTATTAGCAAGATCATGCTGCAGAACTTTTCTATTTTTCTTTCTTTCATCTTTATTCAATTTTTTCTTCTTTTTCTTTGCGTTTGTTCTTTTTCTTATCTTCTTATTTTTGGCCAAAGGAGAGTCTGGCTGTGTTCAGGTGTGTAAGAAGTGCCTGACTTAGAGAAACCTACCCAGCCCAGTTCCTCAAAACCCATGAACAATAGGTGTGGCCTTAGAACTGTGCTGAACAATACCATGTCCTCCAGCACTCTCGTCCTCCCTTCCTGTCCTCCTTCTCTCCTGTTCATCAGTTTTTTTTTTCGGTTATTCTCTCTCCCCCACCCACTTTTTTCCTTTTTACTTCTTTTTCTTTTCTCTTACTCTTCAATTCTTTTGTCCTTTTTCTTCTCTTTTTCCTTTCCTCTTATTTATCCCTGCTCACTCTAACCCTTCTTCACCTTCCGGCTTCATAGCAAGAGGCCTCTTCATCACCTGAACTCTGATAAAAGGTACCTTGAAACAAAGGAGGAAGTGAGAAGGGAAAAGGAGAACAAGGAAGTAAACAAGAAGAAAGCACACATGAGGAGGAACCAAGAGAAAAATTCAGGCACCATGAAGAACCAAAATAGAGAAATTCCTCCAAGGGATCATGAGGCAGTTTTTACAGAAAACTCCTCTTATTAAGAATCAATGGATTTGACACAAAAGGAATTTAAAATATAGATAATTAAGATAATAAAGGGAATGGATGATAAAATGGAAAGACAGAACCAGAAGTTGGATGAGAGATATGTAGAATACAGAAATCATATGGCAGAGCTTAAGGAAATGAAGGAGACAATCAAGAATTGTAAAGATTCAGTAGAAAGTATCAAAAATAGATTAGATCATGGAGAAGAATGAACATCATAACTAGAGGATAAGGTTTTAAAGTTAATCCAGGTAGTTAGTTAAAGAGGTGGAAAAAGAGAGAAAGCAGAACAGGTACTTAGAAAACTATGAGACTCCATAAAGTGATCAAACTTAAGAGTACTAGGAAACTCTGAAGGGGAAGAAGATGGTCCCAGAGGAATGGAAGCCCTACTGGAGACTATCATAATTGAAAACTTCCCAAGTTTTACTAAAGATTCTGACACACTTCATTCAGATGGACATCAAACCCCAGGTAATCTCAACTCTAACACAGCATCTCCAAGACACATTGTAATGAATGTGTCCAAAGTCAAGATAAAGAAGAAAATTCATCAAGCACCTAGGAGTAAGCGCCAACTGACCTACAAGAGCAGAGCCATTAGGATAACAGCATACTTCCCAAGGCTGTTAACTATTGTGATGAAAATGTGTCAAATGGTCTGTGAAGCTAGTGTATGATGGCCCATGATCATATCAATGTATGCAGCTATGATTTAATAAAAAAAAAAAAGAAAAAAAAAGACTCCTTAAACAAAACAATTTTTAGCCTAGAATTCTGTATCCTACTAAATTAAGCTTCAAAATTGATGGAGAAATCAAAACTTTTGAGGATATACAAGCACTGAGGAATTGCCAGAAAAAGACCAGCTCTACATGAAATACTTAGATCTATTCTTACTCTGAAAACCACAATTAATCACCACCAAGGCAAACACAAAGCAGCTAAGCTAAAGGCCAAAATTTAGTTTCTACAATGGTGCAAAGGATAAAACTGCACAACAGATTTTCTCATAACAAGATGAATAAAATTCTACCACACTTATCAATTATCTCAATTAAACTGAATGGATTGAATTCCCCACTAAGAGGCATAGGCTGGCTGATTGGAAAACAAACAAACAAAACAAAACAAACAAACAAAAAAAAAGCCATCCATCTTCTGTCTCCAGGAGACACACCTATCCTTGAAGCACAGATAAGACTCAGGGTCAGGGGATGGAAAACAGTTTTTAAAGCAAATGGGAATCAGAAAAAAGGAGGAGGTGCAATCTTATTCTCAGATACAAGTGTATTCAAGGCAACTAAAGTTAAGAAAGACAAATATGGGTACTTCATACTGCTCCAAGGAATCATACAACAAGAGGACATTTCAATCTTAAATGTTTATGTACCTAACTTAAATGATCCCAGATTTATGAAACAGGCCTTGAGGGGTATGAATAATATGTTAGCTTATAACACCATAATAAGCCAGACACTATAACACCCCTCCAACAGAACTTGACAGATTCTGTAAACAGAAACTAAACAAAGATATAAAAGACTTAAACATGACCCTAGAACAAATGGGATTAATATAAATTTACAGAGCATACCATCCCAATGCAAAATAATATATGTTTTTCTCATCAGCCCATGGCACATATTCCAAAACAGATAATATCCAAGGAGATGAATTAAACCTCAGAAAAATAAGGAATAGAAATTATACCTTGTCTCTTCTCAGACCTCAAGGCTATAAATGTGGAACTCAACACCAACAAAAATGTTCATCCCCACACAAAGGCATGGAAATTAAACAACCTTATGCTGAATGATAGTTGGGTTTAGAAAGAGATAAAAAAGGAAATAGTTAAATTCCTCGAACATAACAACAACAAAGACACAAGTTACCAAAATCTGTGGTACACAGCTAAAGCAGTCCTGAGAGGAAAATGTATTGCATAAGATGCCTACATTTGAACAACTAAAAGAGAGTGCACCAAAAACCTCATAAAACTTCTTATGGAATTAGAAAAAGAAGCACAATCTATTCCTAAACCCAGCAGAAGAAAAGAAATAACCAAAATTAAATCAGAGATTAATGAAATTGAAAAATAATCATTCTAAAAATTAACAAAACAAAAAGTTGGTTCTTTGAAAAAATAAATAAAATAGATAAACTTTTGGTCAGACTAAAAAGAAAGTAAAATCTCTAGGAACCTCAGTCAGAAATGGTAAAGGGGAAATAAAAACAAATTCCACAGAGATACAAGAAATCACTTCTGAATACTACAAAAAACTCTATGCCCAGATTTGAGAATGTGAAGGAAATCGATTAATACTTGGAATCACACCTCTCCCTAGACTTAACTGTGAAGAAATAGATCTCATGAACAGACCAATTCCAAGCACTGAGATCAAACAAACTATAAAAAATCTCCCAACAAAATAATGCCCTGATCCAGATAGCTTCATAACAGAATTCTATAAAACCTTCAAAGAAGAGCTTATACCTATACTGAAGAAACTATTTCAAAAAATTGAGAAAGAAGGAATCTTCCCCAACACACTCTATGAAGCAAACATCACCCTGATACAAAAATCAGGAAAGGACCCAACTAAAAACAACTTCAGACTAATCACAGTAATGAATATAGATGCAAAAATTCTTAATAAAATCCTAGTCAATAGATTACAGCTTCTCATTTTAAAAAGACAGACATCAACAACTTACAGCCACCTAATCTTTGATAAACCAAACAAGAGCATCCACTGCGGGAAAGACCCCCTCTTCAATAAATGGTACTGGGAGAATTAGATATCCACATGTAAAAAACTGAAACTGGACCCACACCTTTCTACACTCACAAAAATTGATCCAAGATGGATAAAGGACTTAAATTTAAGGCATGAAATGATAAAAAAAAAAAAAAAAAAAAAAAAAAAAAATCCTTAAAGAAAGAATAGGAAAAACACTGAAAGCTATCGGCCTGGGGAAAGATATTATGAGGAAGACTGCCATGGCAGTAGCAACAACAGCAATAATAAACAAATGGGATTTAATTAAACTGAAAAGTTTCTGTACAGCCAGGAGACAACAATCAAAGCAAATAGACAACCTACCCAGTGAGAAAGGATATTAGCATATTTTGAATCAGACAAAAGCATAATAACCAGGATCTACACAGAACTTCAATTGATCCACAAGAAAAAACCAACAATCCCATACATCAATGGGAAAGATAAATAGAATCTTCTCTAAAGACGACAGACAAATGGCTACCAAACACATGAAAAAGTACATGTCATCCCTAATTATTAGAGAAATGGAAATTAAAACCACCCTGAAATATCATCTAACCCCAGCAAGAATGGCCTATATTACAAAATTTCAAAACTGCAGATTCTTGCATAGATGTGGAGAGAGGGGAACACTTCTACACTACTGTTGGGACTGCAAACTAATACAACCTTTTTGTAAGAAAGTATGGAGAAACCTCAAAGAACTCATCCTAGACCTCCTGTTTGTTCCTGTAATCCCATTACTGGGCATCTACCCAGAAGGGGAAAAAAAAAAAAAAAAAACCTTTTATTATAAAGACACTTGTACTAGGCTGTTTATCACAGCCCAATTTGCAATCACTAAAATGTGGAAACAGCCTAAATGCCCTTCAACCCAGAAATGGATTGGTAAGCTGTGGTATATGTATACCATGGAATATTATTCAGCCATCAAAAATGGAGATTTTGCAGCATTTGTACTAAACTGGATGGAGGTGGAACACATTATTCTTAGTGAAGCATCACAGGAATGGAGAAGTATGAATCCTATGTATTCAACTTTGATATGAGGACAATTAATGACACAGTGGGGCATGGGGGAAAGAAAGACCAGGCAGAGAAGGAGGGCGGGTGAGGGAAAGGAAAATAAGAAAGAAAAAAAAAAAGAAAGAAAAAATAAATAGTGACTAATTCTCACATAAATTGGATTTAATTTTGACCAAAGTACATTACTTAAACATTAATTTTAATTCAACTTGTTAATACATTGTTTAGTATAGTGCATCTTCATTTATAAGTGAAATAAGTTTGTAATTTCTCCTTCATAATAGTATATTTTCTCCAATTTTAATATCAGGTGTATCTAGATTAAGTAGAATGATTCTGAAGTATTTCTTCTTTTTCTATTGTCTATAAGATTTGGCATGATCTGTGTTTTGAAATTATATTTTACTTTTATTTATAAATATTAGTTGTCTATTTTTTAAGACTTTGGAAAAAACTAATAAGAAGTTAACTGATGACTCCATACTGAATCTCAGAGTCAAAGTATTCTATAACGGACATACTCTTATCTGACAATGTGAAAGTTACTTTCTTTGCATTATTATTATTATTGCTTAATATTTCAATGCAGCAATTGTCTGATTTCTTTCCTGAATTTATTTATCTTCATTTGTTCTTTACTAGGTTTTTGTTTCTAGTGCTTATCTTAAACTTTGTTATTATTATTAAATTTTAAGCCTCTGTAATTTTGTGAAGGCACAAAGTGGAAACCTAATAAACACATTTATATGAAAAAAAAAAAAAGTCAGACATCATGATCAGGTAGGTTTCAAGCCAGGAATGCATGGGTGGTTTAACATACACAAGTCCATAAATGTAATTCACCATATCAACAGAAGCAAAAACAAAGAACATATGAGCCTCTCAATAGATGCAGGAAAAGCATTTAACAAAATTCAGCATTCTTTTTGAATTAGAACACTGAAGAATATAGGAATATGTGGTCCATTTCTTGAACTGATTGAAACCATCTACAACAAACCCACAGCTAATATTATATTCAATGGAGTAAAACTGAAAGCTTTTCCACTTAGAACTGGAACCAGACAAGATTGTCCTCTATCTCCACTACTATTCAAAATAGTGCTGGAAGTTCTAGCCAATACAATGAGAAAAGAGAAGGAAATAAAGGACATCCAAATTGGGGCAGAGGAGGTCAAACTCTCGCTCTTTGCAAATGATACTATCTTATACTTAGAAAACCCCAAAGACTCAATCATAAGACTCCTGGAATCAAAAATGCAGTAATGTCTCAGAATATAAAATCAAAGCCCACAAACGCCTTTGTTCACAATGCCTTTGTATATGCCAATAACAGCCAAGATGAGAAGTTAATCAAGAACACAAGTCCCTTCAAAGTAGCTTTAAAGAAAATGAAATACCTTGGAATATACCTAACAAAAAAGGTAAAGGACCTCTATAAAGAAAATTACAAAACCCTAAGAAAATAAATAGCAGAAGATATTAACAAATGGAAGAATATACCATGTTCGTAGCTAGGAAGAATCAACATTGTTAAAATGTCTATACTTCCCAAATCAATCTACAGATTCAATGCAATCCCCATTAAATCTCCAACATTATACTTTCAAGATTTGGAAAAAAAAAAAAAATTCTTCATTTTGTATGGAACCAGAAAATAATCCATACAGTTGAGTCAATTCTTAATAATAAAAACAAAGCCAGAGGCATCAGCCAAGCAGACTTTAGGCTGTTCTACAAGGCCATAGTGAACAAAACAGCATGGTATTGGCACAAAAAATAGAGATGTAGATACCTGGAACCAAATAGAAAAACCATGAGGTGAAGCAAACATCTTACAGCTACCTAATCTTTGATAAACCAAACAAGAACATACACTGAATCCCTATTGAGTAAATGGTGCTGGGAGAACAGGAAATCCACATGTAAAAGACTGAAACTGGACACGCACCTTTTGCCACTTACTAAAATCAATTCAAGATTGATAAAAATTCTAAATCTGAGGCATAAAACAATAAAAATCCTTGAAGAAAGTGGGAGAAAACACTTGAAGATACCAGGTTTGGGAAAGACTTTATGAAGAAGGCTTCCATGGCAATTGCAACAACAAAAATAAACAAATGTAAATTAATTAAACTGAATAGCTTCTGTACAGCTAAGGAGACAACAACCAAAGCAAATAGACAATCATCAGAATGGGAAAATATATTTGCATATTATGAATTGGAAAAAAGGTTGATATCTAGGATCTACAGATAACTCAAATTAAGCAACATAAAAAGAGCCAACAATCCCTTATATCAATGGGCAGAAGAGATGAATAAAACCTTCTCTAAAAAAGACAGATGAATGGCTAATAAACATATGGAAAAAATGCTCATAGTCCCTAATTATCAAAGAAATGCAAATCAAAATCACCCTGAGATATCACCTAACCCCAGTGAGAATGGTCCACATCACAAAGTCTCAAAACTGAAGATGCTGGCATGGATGTAGAGAGAAAGGAATACTTTTACACTGCTGGTGGGACTTCAAACAAATACAACTTTTTTGAAAGAAGTATGAAGAATCCTCAGAGAACTCAAACTAGGCCTTCCATTTCATCCTGCAATCCTATTACTGGTCATCTATCCAGAAGAAATAAAAGTTTTTTTATCATAAGAACTTTTGCACTAGACTGTTTATTGCAGCTCAATTTACAATCACCAAAATGTGAAAACAACCTAAATGCCCACCAATCCAGGAATGGATTAACAAACTGTGGTATATGTATACCATGGAATTTTATTCAGCCACTAAAAAAGATGGAGACTATACATGTTTCATATTAACCTGGATGGAGGCGGAACACATTCTTTTTAGTAAAGCATCACAAGAATATACAAGTGAGAATCCAATGTACTCAATTTTGATATGAGGACAATTGATGACCTATTACACAGTGGGGTGGGGGAATGGGAGAGCAGAGAGAGGGAAGAAGGGAGTGGAGTGGGGGGTCATGGGATTTCACACACCTCTGAGGGGAGGAACACATTTGTAAGAGTGACCTTACCTGAAAAATGCAATTAATGTAACCTGGATCTTTGTACCCTCAATGAATCCCGAACAATAAAAAAATATCTTAAATTAGGCCAACACTGGACAAATGGGAGGTACACAATAGTCTCTCTGCATGTTGAGACATCCCTACTACTTCCTAAGGGGATGTGTCTCTCTAACATGTCCACATAGCTTAAGTTAGAAAATCTGCATTCATGGTCCCCAAATCCAAATTTTAGATACATATACTACTTATTAGATATACTATTCTCTTTTGCTTGCTTATAGAAAGAGGTCTAGACAAATAAAATTACATTCACTGGGAAGGAAAAATAGTCACTTTAAGACTAAAGACACAGAATGGTCAGGAACCCTTGATTCTGCCCATTATGACATCAGGGAACAAAGATCAGAAGGACTGGCTGTGTACATCAGTGGATCTTTCTTGCCAAGCTTTATTGAACTTATACTTCAAGAGTCATGGTTTTCCTTTTGTGTTTTGTTGTGGTTTTCTGTTTTATTTTAAAGAAGATTGCAAAAACAAAGCAGAAAAGGAAGGCCCAAAGAAAAAAGAAGAATAACTAAACAACAGAAGAGAAATACCGGGTCGGTCTCATTCTTCCTGTTTCTATCAGTTTATCTTTCCAGATGATACTTAACATCTATCTCATACCTGATATAATTATAAATCCAAGATTCTCTACCCTCAAAGGGTGGTTGTGGGAATGAGCTGAAATTTAGGGATGGGGTATGTTGTATATTTTCCATACATTTTAATCTTTTTAAATCAAAGTTCAATGGATTATATTATAGACTACATCATATTTACCATGTGAAAATAACTGTATCAAAGTGGCTATATAAAAATACCCTTAATTTCAAAATTTTGCTTTCAAAGTGGTCATGTGACTATGTATATGTACACATATTCAATATACATGTATGCAGACAGCATATATTGTATACTGTATACATACCTACCCATAACTGGTATGGTTATAAAAATAGGCTTTGTGTAGATCTTGTCTGGAACCATTATTATATGCCTAATGTCTGTAATAAAATGCCAATTTCTTGCTTCAGTGCCCATATTACTACAATTAGGATTTTGTGTTTTCTCTGGGAATAAGTGCATTGTATGTTTGACAATGGGAAGAGGGATTTAAATACAATCCTTTGGGTTGAATACATACTTACTGCTAAGAGTGGTGGCTGAAATGTATCTTCCATTTGTACTTACCATAGATAGGTAGATGATAGATAGATAGATATACAGATAGATAAATGATAAATACATAGACAGACATGCTAAGTTGTCTATAATATGTACATTTTCCTTTTAGCAATTACTTTTGTCTGTCATTATTTTAGTCTCAGACGTGACCTTGACATTTAGATATTAGCATGTAGAATAAATGTGGACTATTACATATTATAATCCAAATTTCCTTAAAATCATGGCTGATTCTTACCTCTCTTCCATTAAAAAAAAAAAAAAAAAAAAAAAAGTATGCAGAATCCCTGAAGTTCATCACTTCAGAGGGTCCTTCCTGGAATCCCTGCATCTCCATCACCACAGTATTCTGGAAGAAATTACAAGTAAGCTATCTCTTTAAAGGAAAATAAAAGCATAGATACTGTCAGGGGTCCTCAAACTTTTTAAACAGGGCCAATTCACTGTCCCTCAGACTGTTGGAGGGCCGGACTATAGTTAAAAACAAAAAACAAAACAAAACAAAAAAACTATGAACAAATTCCTATGCACACTGCACATATCTTATATTGAAGTAAAAAAACAAAACGGGAACAAATACAATCACACAGCCTCATGTGGCCTGTGGGCCACAGTTTGAGGACCCCCGCTTAGACTGCAAAAAAAGAGAGGGAGAGAAAGCAGGATATTATTTGGGAAGGATTTTAGTAGATGTTTTAATTTATGTATTAGTCTTTTGTAAGAAGTAGGGTTGCATATAAATGGGCATAGTCAAAGATAACAATATTTCTGTGAATATATACATAGTTGTGTTTATACAAAAGCAGAAGATAAGTCTTTAACACATTTTCTGAGGGAAAAGTTCATCACTGACAAAAGTTAATCATAATAATTTCTCAGACATACTGAGAAAGAACATTGATGAAATACTACCTATGAGTGATAAAAGTATGGGTCATAAATAGAAAAAAAAGGAAAATTGCAAACTTCTTCAAATTTTATGAGGATGCCATTATTTTATTATGCTTACTATATCAATCTAATGTGACTTTTAAATTATTTTATTTATTTTCTTCCTACAGAATATAGTCATAACAATCTATTCAATCATGACACTTAACACCACATGTTTTGTTTTTTAAGAATCATAAAATACGTATTTTTTTTTAATAGCTTTATGACTCATAACCCAAAGAGGAAAATCTTTGTAAGTATCTGTCATATAATTTGGATGGCCCTTGGGGAAAAGCAAAACCTGAAGCAAATTATAAGAACAAAAATTCTTCAGCCATGAACATGAAGCCACTCTTTGCATGTATTATGCATCTCAATTTCTATGTAAGGTTATTATCATCATAATTCAAGTAAATGTAACATAATAAATACTGAGACTCCACTGTAGCAAAATCATGTGACATAGTTTGTTGTGACGAAGGTTTGGGAAGTTTAGTTTATATGACTATCACTACAATTTTATTTTGTAAAATGTGATTGAGAAAGATGAGTCAAAGATATAGTAATAATAATAATAGGTAATAATGTGTATGATATGTATAACATACTTAAATTTGCAATCTTTAGAAAGGAGATTTCAGATTGACTAAAGCCTGGCTAAATGCCATAAGACTAACTCAGAGGTGAACCTGGTCTTACATTATTATGGTCAATAAATGGCCATAATTTAATACGACAACTGCTATTTTGTAATTTGGTGTACTTAAATAATACATTAACTAATGCTAAACACTAGTTAATTGCTTATTGCTAGTTATAAGACATGCTGACAATTAAAGTACTAGCTGGGTTTTATTGCAGACATGTTTTAAAAAGGCAATCACAGAAAAACAGTGAAATGTAATATCAATGAAAACTTATCATTATGATTTTTGGACAAATATAATGAATTGTAGAAAAATAGAAATAGTTCACCAAAAATGAATACCTAGTGCTTTTTAACATAATAAGTTGTGGGGGGGATTTTCGGGGGGGGTCATTATTGGTTGTTGTCACATGGCAAAATAATATTCCCCAAAAAATCCTCACTGTGGATTAATAAAGGACCTCAGACAGGTAAATTAAGAAAATGTAAATGTAGAGTTTTAAGGATATAAATTATGAAATAAGACAAATTGCAGTTGTGTGATTGAATAACAGAAAAATGTTTCTATGTGATCCAGTAATGGAAAATAAAACTGGGGGGAAAACTCTTAAGAGACATGTGAAATCAGAAAAAGAAGAAAATAAGAGAAAATGGTGCTGAACTCTTTGTAGATTAATATATGTGGAAACCCAAGAAAATAAAATCTGAGTAACAAGAGGAAAGGCTAATCCTGAGAATATAGAGGGGAAATGGGATGGGTTTAAATGCAAGTGGCTTCAGGATCAGTTTTGATCTGTGTATTATTTATCTATTGCAGCATAACAAATTACCACAGACCTAGCAACTTAAATCAAAACCTATTTTTTAGCTCACAGTTTCCATGTGTTACAGTCAGTTTTTACATTGCTACAAAGGAATACCTGAAGCTGGTAATCTATAAAGAGTTTTCTTTGACTCATGGTTCTGCAGGCTGTACAAGAAGCATGCCAGCAGTATTTGCTTCTGGTGAGGGATTTAGACTGCTTCCACACATGGCAGAAGGTGAAGGGGAGCTGACATGTGCAGATCACATGATGAGAGAGGAAGCAAGAGACAGCTGGGGTGAGATATCAGGCTCTTTTTAACAATCAGCTCTTGTGGGAACTAATAGATTGAGATCTCATTCACTATTAAAATAGTGGCACCAAGACCTTTATAAGGGATCCACTCCCATGACCAAAATACTACCCACCAGGCCTCTTGTCCAACATTGGGGTTCAGATTTCAGCATGAGATTTAGGGATCAAATATTCAAACTATATCACCATGTGTCAGGAGTCTGGTTATGGTTTTTCTGAGTCCTTTGCTCAGGGGCCTCACAAGGCCACAATCAAGGTGTCAGACAGACTGTGTTCTCATCTCATCTCCAGTTTGGGCCCTCTTTCAAGTTCTCATGTTTGTTGATAAAATTCACTTCCTTGAACCTGTAGAACTTAATTTCCCTTCTTTTGTTGATGGCTATCAGATAAAGGCCTCTGACAGACCATTGCACAACATTGCAGCTTACTTCTTCAAGGCCAGCAGAAGAATCTATAGCTGCATTATTAAAAGAGGAACTATCCTATTGATATACCTTGTCATCCTCTCTATATTCTGTGGACTAGAAAAAAGTTACAGGTTCTTCCCATTCTCCAGAGAAGGTGTTATACAAGTGTTATGACTCACTGGAGATCATTAATTAAGCTGTGTACAAATAAAGAGTGCCTTACCCTTTAAAGAGGACTAAACTGGAATAGCTTGGCTTTTCACCAAAAGACAAGGTGAACAGGGGAAAAATAGTGACCCATAAAGATTATAGGACTATTGGAAGCCTGAGACATAGATTAATCTTTTAAAACTGAGTGAAGCATAGTGCTTTTCATTCATTCAATCAACTGATTGAACCAACTGGTGCCTATTATGTACCAAGCACTGTGGTTTTTGAACAGTGATGGAATAAGAGTTATTGTCCCTAACCAATGGATCTTTAACAGTGGGGGAGCAGATATTAAAGAGATAAATGTATAGAATTAAAATTTATTATAAGTTCTACAAAATAAAAGTTCAGAGAGAGAAACATGGGAGGTGAAATTACCTGCAGTGAAGAGTCTATATCAGTATTATGCTTAATTATAGCCACCAAAGGGAAAGCAATAATGATACAAGAGGTAAATAAGAGGTTTAAAAGAGAAGTGAGCCATAGATGCTCTTTTTTGGCATATTCAAAAACTGGTGGTAATAATTCCCAAGAAGCAGGGACAGGACTGGAAGTAGAAGAAGCAAGAAAAGAGAAAAAAATTAAGTGACATGAATATTGTTAAGGAGAAGATAGTATACAAGATAAGAAAGAATGTGCTCAAAGCTCCTTAGGAAGTAGCTAAGGGAAAATTTCATCTCAGTCTCTGCTAATAATTTGAACTTATCTTTTTCCCAAGAAGTCTCTTATTGTATGGTGATTTAAAGGATACATGGAAAGTAAATGCTACAATCTATTAAATCTCATTAAAATTGCTCTTATGGAGTATACCAGTAATATGCTAGTTGTTGATTCCAAAAGTCTATTTTAAGACTTCACCTTACTTGATTTCCCTTACTTTGACACTCATTGCGCCCTGAACTCTTCCTTTGTTCCAGGCTAACACTCTTTTTTTGCCTACTTTTCTGAACATAATTTCTTAAAGTCCTTCTGAGACACCTCCAACTGTGTCCACAGCTTAAATATTATTTTTCAGGGTCTATGAAAGTTTTTTCCTTTTTTTTTTAGACAGAATCTATGTCACCCTTGGTGGAATGCTGTGGCATCACAGTGCAGAGAAACCCCAAACTCTTGAACTTAAGGAATTCTCATGCCTCAGCCTCCCAAGTAGCTGAGACTACAGGCACCTGCCACAATGCCCAGCTATTTTTGGTTCTAGTTGTCATTGTTTTTTGGTAGGTCCAGGCTGGGTTCGAACCTGTCAGCTCCGGTGTATGTGGCTGGTGCCCTAGCCACTGAGCTACAAGCGCTGAGCCCACGTTGATGAATTTTAAATCTAATTTCAAGTCATAGAGACTCTCTAGATCCAAACCAGTGATTCTAATAGCCTACAGGACAGTTGTACATTTATATATTCTAGTAGGCCTTTTATTTTTTTTTTTATTAAATCATAACTGTGTACATTGATATGATCATGGGGCATCATACACTAGTTTCATAGAACGTTTGAAACATTTTCATCACAATAGTTAACATAGCCTTCCTGGCATTTTCTTAGTTATTGTGCTACCTGCGGTGCATCTTACTAGTAGGCCTTTTAAAAGACAGAAGTCATGTCTTTCCATGTACTCAATCACCTAAGCCTGAACTCTTGTGAACCCTATGAGACTCTTTTCTTTCATTTAGTGGTCTTCCTAAATCTAATCATGCACAAAGTCCTATGGAGTTTTTGTCCCAAATCTCAAGTGACCAACTCATTCTAATTTCCTGGGAAAAGTACTGGTTTTAAAATTGAAAACTCTCACATCCTGGAACCTCTTCAGCCCTTTGATCTATTTTCTCTGCCACTGACTTAGTTCTAAGTCTTCATCTGTCCCTTCTAAACTACTGCTATCTAGTTCCTCTACCATCTTTCTCTTCACTTCAGGCTTAATTGTCACACTACTGACAAAGTGATCATCCTAAAGCCAATTCTACCTTATTGTGATATAGATTAAAATACTCTACTTGATCCTTATTGCCTGTAGGTCAAAGTCAAAACTCCTAAAGAAAGCATAAAAAGCTCTTCATATTCTAGTTCCTTTTATCTGCTCAGCTCTCCAGCTTTATTTCTTGCTTCAGTTGGACTTGTACCCCATTCCAACCACTTACTGTTTCCTAAGCATATGGTTTCCAAGCATTTATAATTCCATGTCTGAAAACTACTAATAATCTTAAAATACCTACTTTGGATATCATATTCTTTATGAAACCTTTCCCAAATCTCCAATCAGAGGCAATTCTCTTCTGTCCCCTTCCAATAACACTGTGTTATTGCCTTCATTCTTATACTATGGTATCATGTTATAATTATTTGCCTACTTGCTTATTGGTTTGTATCTCTTACTTTATTTTGAACTCATCCAGACCAGGTGAAATATCTTTATCATTCTTGTATGTTTAGTGGAAATCACATTTCCTCCCACAGAGTGATGGTCAACAAATAGATAATTTTTTTTTTTTTTTTTTTTGACAATGTTTATACAAATGGGGAAAATGACCAGTATGCTTTCAGGTACAAGTAAAGAATTCTTTAAATAAAAACTTACACTATTTGTGCTTTCTCAGAACTGTTTTAAAATAACATTTTTAAATGCTCACGGACATGCTCCTTAGGATTCTGTAATACAAAATTGTATTTTTGAGTGGAGACTTTTAATTATCAAAAAGTAACATGTTATGCTGGGGAAATAAAGTTTCAGCATAAGCTTCTGTCATAAAATAATTCAACAGCAGTGACAAAACTTTGGTTATGTGACATAAATAATGTTGTTACAATAACTTGTGATGGGAAAAAACAATTTGTAATGAATTTTACAATGTATGCATATAATCATACAAAAATGAAATATTGCATAAAAGTAGCAAATTTAATTTTATAGTAATATAGTACTAACATTCATCATTATGAAATATTAGAGTGTGAACTTCGGTACTATGATATCTTAAAAATATTTGTTTTTCCTAGGTAAATTTGTTCCTGTAATGTTTGTTTCTTATTTTAGTATGGAAGCTATAGATTGTACAATATCTAAACCAATCTGGAAGAACTGTATTACAAGTACAGCATTAGTAGTTATTTAAAAGAATCCAAGATTTCTTTTACTAAAAGAAAATTCTTCTGTGTGTTAATTTAAATTACTGTAAAATTTTTATTATAATAGTGATAAAACATTTTTAAAATTACTCTATTAGACAGGTGATATATGCCTAATTTTGCAATACATAAGCAAATGTAAACAAGAAAAAAATGTATTAGATGCCATTTAATTACATTTGATACTTTTCGCTTTATTTCAGAGCTTCCCCCACCAGAATTTCCGAAGTCAAGCTATGTTCAAAGAGACAACAAATTGGATACCCAAATTCTGAAGAGCCAGAAATCCCTTATAGGATAGAACATGTGCAGATTAAATCCAACTACTAAGTTTCCTGCAAAAATATATAAATGTTGATATATGACCATCTGATAATTTTATAAGCATACTGAGAATATGAAAACACTGAGTGTGACATGTCTATGGTCTAAATACCTTTCTTTTTGTACTTATGCCATCAATTCTTATGTCTTTATACCATTAACTTTTTCTTTTCCCTCCATTTCTCTCTATAACCACAAAGCAAAACTTTAATTTCCAATATTAGTTTTATTTACTCAGCAGGGCTGATAGTAAGATAGGAGCATATCAATGCTACTGTAGATCCATGACCTCCTGATTCAATTGGGCTATTAACACTGCTTACCAGCCTAACCATGAGTATATTACTCTCCAGCTCCTCACATGGAATATTCTATAAATCTACACTTTTTCTTAAACTCTGATACATCCCCACTAGCATACGGCAGTTCTTAGATGACTTCACCTTGTTGGTAATTTTAAAAGTAAATGAAACCCCTCAGATGGGTACTTCCAAATCTACAAATAGTCCTGAATTCACCCTCTTGTTTCAACGTGTCTCACATTACATCTAAGGGCAATACTTTGCATATATCTGAATCTTCTCCTCCAGCCTCTGCCTGAAACTTGATCCATCAATTATCCTCCTTCTTGCCTTGGTACCTTCAACTTCTTCCTGTCTACTACTCTCACTCATCAGCTAAAATATACACTAATCTTTTCAAAAGGAAAAGAAAAATAAAACAATCTATGAAAGTAATAAGAAATGTGCCTTATAGACCTTTAACCAAAGGCATCATCTGCTGTGCTCTGAAGTCCATCACTGTGTTTGCCTGGTGGATATGCCTCTCCCAGGCTGCTCCTAGGTTACGCCTGAGAACAGAAGGTAGACTAACCGGGGCTCATTTCTGACAGTCATGGGACTTCTTTGATGGCTCACTTTGGTTTGGGTATTTTCTAATGGCTTTACTAATCTCTTAGACTGCACAGCAGTCTAGGATACTTCTTTCCATTTTTCCTTCCCTTTTTCCTTTACTGATGGTCAGACTCTCCCAACTTTTTTCAGATCTCTCCCCCATTTTCTCTCACAAGTGTTTTCACTGATAAAAATATCCTTGTACATTCTTCCATCCTGATGTTTTCTATAGGATAACCCAAATAAATACATTCTCATAACACCATCTTTCCCTGCAGCTATTACTTTACTGTTCTCCTTTCATTCACAGTTAAACTTCTGGAATTAGTTGCGTTCATTTCCTTCTCTTTGACTCACATTTCACCTTGCTCCAATTTAGCTTCAACGCTTATTATTGGTGTAGTAAGCAGGATAAGGGGATCACGAATGAGTAGAAAGACTTTCTGGATGCCTGGGCTGGAGGACGGCCACCTCTGCCAGGATGCCTCAGAGAGATCTTCACTGAAGCCATTTGAGGTAAGCTTGAGAACCCTGTAACTTGGACTCTGCAATTGCCATGCAGAGTACGTGGGACGTCTCCAGCATAACAAGAAACATGGGAGGAAATAATATGAGTCTTCAGCTCTCTTCCTCTTCATGTCTCCAGTCACG
>CAUYPK010053817.1:0-12304 GCA_963574355.1 Loris lydekkerianus | reverse complement strand
CGGCCTTCAGACATATGAAAAAATGCTCATCATCTTTAATCATCAGAGAAATGCAAATCAAAACTACTTTGAGATATCATCTAACTCCAGTGAGACTAGCCTTTATCACAAAATCCCAAGACCAGAGATGTTGGCGTGGATGCAGAGAAAAGAGAACACTTTTGCACAGCTGGTGGGAATGAAAATTAATACATTCCTTTTGGAAAGATATATGGAGAACACTTAAGAGATCTAAAAATAGACCTGCCATTCAATCCTGTAATTCCTCTACTGGGCATATACCCAGAAAACCAAAAATCAAATCATAATAAAATATTTGTTCCAGAATGTTTATTGCAACCCTATTCACAATTGCTAAGTCATGGAAAAAACCCAAATGCCCATTGATCCACGAATGGATTAATAAATTGTGGTACACCATGGAATACTATGCAGCCTTAAAGAAAGATGGAGACTTTACCTCTTTCATGTTAACATGGATAGAGCTGGAACATATTCTTCTTAGTAAAGTGTCTCAAGAATGGAAGAAAAAGTACTTAATGTACTCACCCCTACTATGAAACTAATTTAGGACCTTCACATGAAAGCTATTACCCAGTTACAAACTAAGAATAGGGGGAAGGGGGAAAGTGTGGGGAGGGAGGGCAGAGGTGGGTAGAGGGAGGGGGATTGATGGGATTACACCTGTGGTGCATCTTACAAGGATATATGTAAAACTTGGTAAATGTGGAATATAAATGTCTTAGCAAAATAACTAAGAAAATCTCAGGAAGGCTATGTTAACTAGTTTGATAAAAATGTGTCAAATGGTCTATGAACCAAGTGCATGGTGCCCCACAATCATATTAATGTACACAGCTATGATTTAATTAAAAAAAAAATTACTCTGCCAATAACCTTCCATGTTGCCAAATTTGATGGAAAATTTTCCTTGTTTTTGATCCTTTCTTCAATTTATTTTACCAGTGCATCTTCTTCAATTCAGGCTTCAACTGCTTGAATTTTTTTTTTTTTTGAAAGATTTAATCTTACTCTCCTCTTACCACTTTACCCTTCCTTTTTTGTTATTCTAATCCACCTGTATTTATCCCCAACCTGCAAATACTGCCTAATTGACAACCTATTTATCATCTTCTACCAACATCTGAATGTCTCAAATGAATCTCATACTCCACACATGCAAAATTGTAATTGTTTCTGTTTCTTCTAGATTAGTCCACCACCTGTTCAGATCAACTAAGGAGTCAACCTTTGATACATCTCTTTTTTTTACCTTCCATTCCAGTCATCCAAAAATTCTATCAATTTTATTTTTAAAATATTCCTCCAGTATATCAACATTTCACCATCTAACCCCATTTATTACCATGCTTCATGGACTAGGGAATCAGCTTGCTGCCTATATCTCCTCAATCATTCTTGTCCTTTCTAATACATTCTGTACAGAGCATTTTCTAAAATTCAAAATAACTGTGACATAAGCTATAGGGACATTAGAGGTGAATGATTTTCTCTCTGTCTGCTTCTTCAGCCTCATCTCAGATCATTTTTTTTCCCTCATTCACTTTGTTCTAGCCAAGGGCCTTCTTTCATTTCATCTGATTAGCTGTGCTCCTTTCTATCTCAGGCTATTAAATAATATATTGCTT
Source organism: Loris lydekkerianus (assembly GCA_963574355.1). Lineage (NCBI taxonomy): Eukaryota > Metazoa > Chordata > Mammalia > Primates > Lorisidae > Loris > Loris lydekkerianus. Next base: position 10,655 of record CAUYPK010053817.1, on the reverse strand, counting down.
CTTCCAGAATACTCTTTGCCAGCTCACTTATTTTGTCTACCTCAGTTATAATAAATTTTCAGATCTCAGTTCCAATATCACTTATTGTTGTTGTTTTTTGTTTGTTTGTTTTTTTAATTTAAGCCTAGGTTACTTCCCCAGTTATGTGCTTTAAAGTCCTCTATGTATTTTCTTTATTTAATTTCAGTACATCTTGTTAATAGATATGTCTTTGTATGATTGCTCATTAAGATTTTTCCTTATATAAGCTTCGTAAGGAAGAGTCTACCTGTCAAACATATCATAATAAGCCCAGACAACAGCAAACAGCATAAGAATAGCTTATATTCAGCACTAAATGAATTTTTTTTTTCCCCCGTTAGATATGGAGAGATGAGTGAATACTGCCAGGAATATATACATAAAATAATTAAATAATTGAATGTTTAGCATTATATAAATAAACAACTGAACCATCAAAAGTCAATAAAAGATTAGATCAGATACACACATGTACATACTTATATATACATAGGACATCTGACAATTAGTTCACAAAGTTCTACATACCCCACTGCTAACTATTACTATAGTCACCTTCAAAATATTCCCCTTGGGAAGCTATATAGTGACCAAGCCCCTGGTCCACTCTTTGAATAAAATTTGGAACTTTTTTTTTTTCCTGAAGTCTATCAGGGTTTTCATCATAGGAGATGTAACAATTAAGTTTGCAAACTTGCCACCAGGAGCTTCCATTAGCACTACTGTACAAACAACTCGTCAGGGTTTCATAACCTTGGTATACTAGTGTCTCACAGCTCTGTTTATGTCTATGTGTGGTGGTGTTTTGCTGAGCAGCATTCATTATTGTTGTGTGTTTTTGTTTGCTGTATGATAACAGCTCTGCTGGTCATTCCAGATAAAGAGTTCCAAAATTGCTTTGAAGGGTGGACTAGGCACTGGCATCAGTGCACAGCTTCCCAAGAGGAGTGTTTTGAAGATGACTGTAGTGATGTTCACCAACGAGGTATGTATCAATTTTTTCTACAACAAATTCACCAACTTAATTGTCAGACCTCATATGTAGTATATATATGGAGTAGCCTTTATATTTTTAATCTCATATATGTAGAAATTTTCAATTTGCTCTAAGTAGAGGACAATCAATGTATCTCCAGTTTAGGGTGTTAGCTTGTTCTTTCATACAATGTTTATATTCAATGTGATTTATATGAAGGTTTTTAGGCTTTTCTTAGAAGCTTAATCTCTAAGATTACAGGTCCAGTTTCCATGGAAAGTAGTAAAATCAAAATGGAGCTACTACTCTAAATGCTTTTTACAAATGCTTAGTTGGAATAGACTTTTCTGAACCAGCACACTTACCTATTTCAGAACCTTTTTGAGCAATGTCTTCACTTTACCAGGCATGTTCTTTATGACAAGCCTAGATGAAGAGTGCTGCTCTAACAGAAACTTATTCTCCATGGACTATGGCAGCTGTGGCAGCTACACAGCAGTGTACTTTCCACAAATATTTGTAGGACCAACATTCACTCATGTTAATTGCTCATAGCCTACTTTTGTCCTTAGTCCATCAGTCTGAGTTTTCAAGTCTAGTTTCTTCCTTCCTTCCTTCCTTCCTTCCTTCCTTTTTTTTTTTTTTTTATTTTAATGTTAGGGTTTTATTGAGGGTACAAAGATCCAAGTTACAGTGACTGCATTTGTTAGGTAAAGTTCCTCTTACAATTGTGTCCTGCCCCAAAAAGGTGTGTCACACACCGTGACCCTCCACACCCCTCATTCCTTTCCTCTCTCTGCTCATCCCTTCCCCTACCCTGCCCCTCTTCCCTCTCTTTACTCTCCCCTTCCCCCACCCCCTCTCTCCTTCGCTCTCTCTGCTCATCCTTTTCTCCACCCCACTCCTTCCTTCCCTCTATCTGCTCTCCCCCACCCCCACCCCCACCATGTATTAGGTCATTAATTGTCCTCATATTAGAATTGAGTACATAGGATTCATGCTCAGGTCTAGTTTCTAATAGTGGTTTCTAGTTCTAGAACTTACTTTTTTCCTGCTAAAATAAGTCATTGGTCATTTGAATGATAGAGGATGAGGATAAAGAAAAGTACACAGTGTACACAGCTATGATTTAATAAAAAAAAAAAAAAAAGAAAGAAAGAAAGAAAAGTACACAGGCTCAGACATTCCTTATGAATTAAAGATAGAAGATTAAGAAAGAAAAAAAAATGAACCTTGCAATGATTAGCCCACATGATTTCAAAGGTAGCTAAGCCAGTGACAGAAAGTTGATAGGGAGGAAATCCAATGGAAGATACTTAGTTTTGTTTTGATGATTGCAAGTTTTTTCTAGAAAGTTTGCTTCTGAAATCAATACTTTGCAGTCTGTATATAAGAGGTATCTCTTGATGGGGGAATGCTCTAATGAATCATGCTGTGGTAATAAAATGGCTGTGCCTTGGGGAAAAAGCAAATTAATAAGATTATGAGGATTATACTTAAAAAGCATGTGATATATTTTCAAAGAAATGCCCTAGAAGCCTAAAGAGACAAAAGTGACAATCAGAATCTAGGAGAAGCAACATTTTATTATGCACATTACAGTTCTAGGTCTATTAATGTATACATTGTATTTGCTTAGTTAATTAAAAAGCTAAAGTTATACTTTAAAGAATCTTATACTTTTTATAAAGTTTGCACATTTCAAATACAATTTCACATTCTTTTCCAGAAGACTCTGTAATAAAATTTTATGCCAATCAACTTCTGAAGCATTCACGGATATTTGTCTGTTTTACTTTCAAACTTTGTTTCAAGGTCTATTTACAATTGCATGCTTCTCAAGGATCAAGAAATTAAACTGTAGAGAAATTTTTAGAGATTTTTGGACAGGTATTCAAAACCTAGGTATTAACATAAATATTGACTTTGTATTTTGTTGAACATCTAGATTTATTGTCTCTCTGGGCTAATATTGACCTTATCTTTCAGGTCGATAAATCTCTATGTTCATACACTGCAACAAAAGTCAATATGTGTAACATATCCATTTTCCCAGATAATAATTACTTCTATTTATGCTGAAATGATTAGTGTTTAAAAACTTATGTTTATTAAAAAGGAAAGAAAATATAAATAAAAATGTTAATTGTCAAATAAAGGTTTAGAACTTGTTTACTAAATAAATAAGTAATCCTAATATGAATAGAGTATGCTGATTTTTTAGTAGTTTAATTTGAAAATTCAAATTTTTCAAGAAAAACAAAAACTGTTTCTGATCAATAAAGAAAATAGGAAAAGGAAGAATCAAGCCTGTAACCTTAAGTTTTTACAAATCTCTTTTTAGGTTTTATTTTTCTTTCTAACTACATACCTTTAGGTTTTTCCTAGCTACATATTTTAGAAACGAAATTTTGTTGTATTAAGCTGCTGAGAGTTTTTTTTAACTCTCACACAACCTTGTCCATAATGTTAATATGTGTGTATAGTACCTAATAGAACAATAGACTTACTCATTTTAATTAGTTATGTAAATTATAATAATGCTCTATTTAATTTATTTAATTAATTTTTTTTTTTTTTTTTTTTGAGATAGAGTTTCACTTTATCACCCTTGGTAGAGTGCTGTGACGTCGCAGTTCACAGCAACCTCAAATGCCTGGGCTTAAGTGATTCTCTAGCCTCAGCCTCCCAAGTAGCTGGAACTACAGGTACCATCCACAATGCCCAGCTAGTTTTTTTGTTTTTAGAGATGAGATCTGGCTCAGGCTGGTCTCAAACCTGTAAACTCAGGCAATTCACCTGCGTCATCCTCCCAAGTCTGGGATTATAGTCCTGAGCCACTGTGCCTGGTGCTCATCTATTTAGTTTTATATTTCCAAAATAGTGAACAATCATGTGGTGACTTTCTGTGATTTTGTTTTGAACTTTTTCTAATTTTGGACTTTTGAAAATAAGCAGTTTATATTATATATCTGGTGGCTAGTTAGTTCCTATCTATCTTAAATAGATTATTTCTGGGAATGAATGGAGAAATTTGGTCTTGTGTTCTTTTTCAAGGGAGATGATTTAAATAATCAGTGTGAATAAAAGTCATCTGCTTTATAAGGAGATTGCTAACACGAATCAGTAATGCCTACTGTGAACATTAAAACTATTGCCTAACACCCAGTTCTCATCACTACCTCCAGGTTGACAGAACAGTTATGTTTCCCCTCCTCCAAAATTAGGTATGGATGTGTAATTCATCAGATGTGGAATGTTTCACTTTTAAGTGTAAGTACCCACTTGGCCTCATATGAAATGGTAAAGCAAAAAAGTGAAATAATTTAGATCACTGACTATAAACAAGAGTTTGCATGGAGGGATACCCAAACTTGCAATGGACTTGTGCTAATAAGAAAAAAAAATGTGATATGAACTATCTATTGATATAAGAGGGGTAAATTTTGCTTATACTATAACATAACTTTGCTATTTATACTGCTATACTATTTAGTGAAATAATTGAGGAATCTAACTCCAGGAATAATACTAGCTTGTTTGGCAATTACAGAACTGACACAATCATTGAGAGGCCTTTGATGCCACTGACCCAAAATAAAGAAGGAAAAATGAAGAAAAATAGAAAACATAGCCTTCCTGGCTTTTTCTTAGTTATTGTGTTAAGACATTTCTATTCCACATTTAGTAAGTTTCACATGTACCCTTGTAAGATATGTTAACCAGTGTGATGAAAATTTGTCAAATGGCATATAAAACCAGTGCATGGGGAACAAAAAAAAAAAAAAGGAAGACAACAACCTACCGCATTTGGAAATACAACAGGCATTTTTCTGCTTTCATTTTCTTTTACTTTGCTACTATTCTTCATTCACCTCTAAAAATTACTTTTCAGGTTTGACTTTACCTGGTTTGGCCAGAGGCCAAAGTTTCCAGTCATGTTCCTCATTATAATTCCAAACAGGACTTCTCCTACTGTCACCTATTAAACAAGTTCCTTTTTTGTGTGTATTCAGCAATAATGCTGTCACTTCTCTATAGACTCTACTGACCATAATTAATTATTACTTTATCTAGAACTTAGTGGACTATAATTCCTCAGGCCAATTTCATAAGAATTATGGTCTTGACATAAACCTAATCTTGAAGAGATCACCTATGCCATCATTATGAGTCTCTCCGCGGCAGTATATAATCCTATCACTGAATGACAATGCCGTGGATCTTGGCACTTAGCTACATAAGTTAGTGGCAACAATATTAGAAATGGCAGCCCATTCACCCTTCAGGGTGATCACACTAACGCGGCCGCTTCTCTTCATTTGTGATCTAGAGGCTGACTCAGGAGATGGTGTGACGGAAAATGTTGGAGGAGTCGTTTATCACAGAGTAAGAAAAGCAGATGCTACTGATGGAATGCATTTTTCTCTCCTTGCCAAACACTGTGTGTCTTTTATCTCTTTGAAAGGAGGCTTCCTAGGTAATTTTGGGGTCCTGAAAGTGAGAAGGGGTGACCTTATGATTTTTATCAGCAACTTGTCATTCTCTCTCAAAAATTATACTCTTCAATTATAATTATTTTCTATTACTTTTATCCATCTTTGTGATGGCTTTTGGACTTGTTTCCTGGGCTTATTTTATATTTATTTCTATTTTAAAAGAAAGTAATTAAACTAATGAACTTTCTTAGTACACTTAATTTCTTCCCAAGCAAAATAAATTGAACTATAATTATTAAGGAAACACTTAGTATCTAATTTTATAAGAAGCTATTGCCTCCATGAATATATCTGTGTGTATGACTATGTATACACACTACCTTATAATCACTTAAATACCAAAACTAATTCATGAAATCGTGGCCTATATACAGATAAACAATGTAAGTGTTATTATGTCATGTTATTTTGTTCTGCTATTATTTTCCATCATTTTGGTCCCTACAACTATACTGAAAACAGAAATTCTGTTTAAGATGCATAAAGTTACTAGCAAAAAACTGATCATTTTAAAAGGCAATGGATGGTTTCTATTAAGTAAAATGTTTAACTTAATCACGGGCACATAAAAATTTTATGTACTCTCAGATCTATTTGAAAGTATCCAGACAGTGAGGTCAGGTGCATTCCCTTATGTTCGTTTGGTTTTTCTCATCCAACATTTCCATGCAAAGTTAAATATAGAAGGTGTATTAAAAAGGAATCCTGAACCTACACCTTTCCTCTGCACATAGAGACATTTGATTCATAGCTCAGCCTTGCCCCAGGGTTTATATTTAGTAAGTTGTTAAAAGAGAAAACTTAGGCTAGTGAATGATTCATTATTAAATCAAAGATGTTACCAGTTCTATTTTGACTTCACATTATAAGAACATACACTGGCTTCAATACCCCCCAACCTATCATCAAGGAGGACATGTAATCAACTCTTGCCCAGTATTCTACTTCTTCTCACACCAGGACTCTCCCTCCCCACTACATAAATTTTCAAAACAAAGTACAATTCCTGAATGCAAGTTTGCATCAGGAAGAACAATCTCTAGAGAGGCAACATCCATCTGTCTATGTCACCTAATACTGAATACCCCTGGAATGTGTTTTCCTTATTTGCCTAACTGCCCAGCTATCTCCTAGCACTTTCGTATCACCTCTGACACTGACTAAACAAACACACAGAGTAAAGTCGTACTCTCCAGTATCTATTCACCCACTGATTCAACTTCCTCCCTGTTCCCACATCTTACATCATCCACCACTTTCTACTCCCAAGTTCCAGCCACACATTCATGAGGATATATCCAGCTACTCTCAATTCAACATAAACTGCTGTCTATAAAATGCTGTGCATCTTTTCTTCAAGTTATTACAATGGTTATTCTTTTCCTCTCTTTATAAAATTTTATTTCTTCTTCAAAGACCAGAGGTATATTTAATCTTTGGCATATAAGAATATGTTATTTTCAGTGTAATGTTAGACCTCTTATTCAAATACTATGTAAGTACTAATAATATCTCACAAATTTGATCTAGTTAGTACACTTTTTTATAGAAATATTATCTCCAAAAATGCTTTATTTATATGTCTGGGAAATATTTAGTATAAAAGTAATATTCAGTACCAGCTCCTGAATAGTGATAACTATATCAGATTAATCAAATATAAAATAAACTTTAACATGATTATCTTCTATAATCTTAATTAGAAATAGTTGTTTTCTATAGTTCAGGTTTATATTATTTTTAAAAATGATAATAGAGACCTTGAAAATATCTATAATATTGTTCTTTATAATGTATCCTAGAACAAAAATAAAGGTGTTTTCTTCTCTTTGTGTTCCCTAAATAAAATATCTTCTCATTTTGCAGTGAATGCACATGTAGCTTTAATAAGCAAGAATCAGATAATGCTGAAAACTCATATTTTTCATCAAATCATCAGAAGTCATCTCAGATTTTCAAAAAATGCTGACTTCTCACCTTGAAAGCTAAGGTGCATATGAGAGACAATTGTAATGTCCATTTATAAGTTATGATTCTCTGAGCAGTCAAGATAACACTCAGAGCATAAAAAAAAAAAAGAAAATCCATGAACAGGATGCCATGTATTAAAAGATGTAAACCCATAGAACTCAAATATCTATAGACTTCAATACGGGAAACGAATATATGTTCCCATAAAACTAACATCCAAATATCCCAAGGTTTTTACTATTTCAAAGTGTAAAAGTTTGATAATGGCATATCCTTACTATCACTTGTAATTACTTGCACTAATATTTGGTCCTCTGACATTAAATCATGTGACAAAGTTTGCTGATGGAAGGATTTTCATAGTAAGAACTAACATGTTTCAGGTGCTTACTAAAACACATCACCTTTTGCAAAAGAGAGGCACAAGCCTCATAACTGATAGATGGCAGGGATTTTACCCAAATGTATCAGGAAGAAGAATGAGAGAGTGAAAGAATGTTTTTTCATTTCCAGTAGATAGGGTCAGTTGGCAGCTTTGAATTTTGATCCAAGGTGTGATAAAGAGAACAAGACAAGACAGATGATGCAAGGAGTCATCCAGATAGCAATGACTGCTAAAAATTCTGGAAAGATGGGTTTTTCAAGGGATAGAAACTAAAAAGAGACAATACATTGGGCTATATATGCACCTCGAAGAAGTAAGTCTCAGATTAAAGGAAATAGAGCATTTGTTGGTCAGAAAGCTTATGTATAATATTAACTCAGAATAAGTCATTTTGATATAATGTTTGATTACGGGATTATTGGAGACATTTAAGATAACAATTTCAATAAAGCAATCTGTTGGGATGGGATGCTATACCTAGGGTTTGATCCTATACATGTAGGTTTGAAAGCATTTGGGAGTTAATGTCACAGTGTCACTGGTAATGCCTACAATGGCAAAATGTATAGCTATCGGTACAATGCACACTATTCAGGTGACGGGTACACTCAAAACCCCAACTTCACCAATATATAATTCATCCATGTAACAAAAAATCATTTGTACCCCCCAAATCTATAAAAATATAAAAAAATGGATTTTGGATACAATTTCCATTTCTGTATATGCTCATCAGCACATACTGTCACAAAGTTTCAACATGAGATTTTATTTAAAAGAAATATCTCAAGTAATAGATCCTAATATATTGGTATTTTTCTAGGTATTGGTTGCATAACTTTGATTTCAGAGGGAGTAGATCTTTCCAGGTTAGAAAACTGTCACTCAGAAACAGATCGTGTCTTCCTTTTCTCTGGTTATCTCCTCCTATTTCTATGTTCAACATGATGTAGGAACTATAAATATTGAATAATTGTGTCATGATGGTGCAGTGTACTCTTGTCTTCTTGCAATGAAACAACAATTAATTGTAACAATTAAGACAGGAAATACTTTTCTGTATGTGCTGTCCCCCTCTTCTCACCTCTCAGTGACCATCTTATTTCCGTTTATCTTCTGAGCTTACCCCTCCAACAGTTTTTTAAATAAATTCATTAGTGGCAGCCATGTTATTAAAACTGAAGGAGATTGTTTTGAGAGAGATCTTCATTTTGCTTATCTCTTTACCAATAAAACTTTCCCTGAATTCTAGACTCAGAATCCTAAGTCAGTACCTAAAAAACATAGTGGCTTTCTCTCTGAGGCATTAAACTATGTGATAAAGTGGAATTTTCACATTGTAAAAGTTAAGACCAGTAATGCTTTAAAGAGTCAGCCTGCCTCTGTCATGTTCAGCTTCGCTCATAGAAACTTGTGTGTTATCATCACTGTGGATCTCTTCACCCATGTCTGTCATCTTGATCTGCGTTTCAAAAGAATTCCTCTGACCACAGGGTAGACAAGAGCCTGTAAGGAGGAGGCAAAGGTGGAAGCCGGGAGTCCAGGTGAGAGACTGTGGACATAACCCAAAAGAGAAACCATTGTGAATCTGGATCAGTGTGGAGCAGACAGGGAGTAAGAACTGCTTCGGAGTTGAGATTATTCTAAAGATAGAGACACAAGATTTTTCTGGGGATTAGGTGGATGCAGGATGTGAGTAAAGAAGAGAAGTCAAGATTCCAAGAAGAGAACTTGGAATTGCTATCGATAACTGAGGTGATAATGACTTTAGAATGAGTAAGCTTCTGGGTGCGAATGTGAGAGATGGGGAATTGAAACAGAGATGTGTTTTAGTTCTAGTAAATAGATGAAAGGAGATTCTGACTAGGCAATTGTAGATGTGCTACTCAAAGAATTTCTGACAAGATTTAAATTTGGGAGTCATCAGGAAGGAGATGGCATTTAAATCATGACTCTGGATGCAATCACTAAGGGAGTGAATTAAACTAAAGGAGAGGCTGAAAGACCAAACTGTGGACTGCTTTCACATTAAAAGACCTAAGAAAATCCAGAATCCACAGAGAACTCAAATGTATTAGCAAGAAAAAAACACGTGATCCCATCTCAGGGTGGGCAAGGGACTTGAAGAGAAACTTCTCTAAAGAAGACAGATGCATGATCTAACAGATGCATGATTTTTTTCAAACACATGAAAAAAAGCTCATCATCCTTAATCATCAGAGAAATGCAGATCAAAACTACTTTGAGATATCACCTAACCCCAGTAAGAGGAGCCCACATAACAAAATCTCAAAACCACAGATGTTGGCGTGGATGTGGAGTAAAGGGCACACTTCTACACTGCTGGTGGGAATGCACACTAATAAGTTCCTTCTGGAAGGATGTTTGGAGAATACTTAGAGCCCTAAAAATAGACCTGCCATTCGATCCTATAATTCCTTTACTAGGTTTATACCCAGAAGACCAAAAATCACAATATAACAAAGACATCTGTTCCAGAATGTTTATTGCAGCCCAATTCATAATTGGTAAGTCATGGAAGAAGCCCAAGTGTCCATCGACCCACGAATGGACTAACAAATTGTGGTACATGTATACCATGGAATATTATGCAGCCTTAAAGACAGATGGAGACTTTACCTCTTTCATGTTTACATGGATGGAGCTGGAACATATTCTTCTTAGCAAAGTATCTCAGGAATGGAAGAAAAAATATCCAATGTACTCAGCCCTACTATGAAGCTATTAATAAGTTATAGCTTTCACATGAAGGCTATAACCCAACTATAGCACAAGACTATGA
>CAUYPK010053814.1:0-37478 GCA_963574355.1 Loris lydekkerianus | reverse complement strand
TCACGGCTCACTGCAGAACCAAGGGGGGAGCTTACCACGTCCATTGTTAACTCACGGCTCACTGCAGAACCAAGGGGGGAGCTTACCACGTCCATTGTTAACTCACGGCTCACTGCAGAACCAAGGGGGAAGCTTACCACGTCCATTGTTAACTCACGGCTCACTGCAGAACCAAGGGGGGAGCTTACCACGTCCATTGTTAACTCACGGCTCACTGCAGAACCAAGGGGGGAGCTTACCACGTCCATTGTTAATTTACCAGTTTACCTTCAAATACTATTAATCCATTGTGCAGAACCAAAGTTCCGGATGGTATTTTTATATATCTGCTTGTAGAACTTTTGACATTGTTGGTAATGATGATTTGCTGGTAATGAACTATCTCAACTTTTGCTTATTTAAAACGGTCTTGCCTTGAGTTTTGAAAGACTTTTCTTTCAGCACAGAATTCTAGGTTGACAGCTTTAGTATTTAATCTCGTTGAAGAGGTCACCTGTCTCCTGTACAGCATAATTTCTGCTGAGAAGTCTGTTGTTACTCTTACCCTTGTTCCTTGTTATTATGATACCTTCTTTTTCTCTGGTTGCTTTTAAGATTTTCTCTTTATCAGTGACTTTCAGCAACGAAAGTCACTCTTATACTCAGCTTTGCTGTATTTTTGTTATGTTTATCCTGTTTGGTGCTTATTGAATATTTTGGGATGTCTGAATTTATAGATTCAGAAAAATTCTGGCCTTATTTTGTCAGATAACTTTCGTATTCTCTCCCCACTTGCAGGAGACTGGGCTCCTGGCCTCACCTCACCCCCTGTTGCATCCTACCCGCCTTCTCCCTGAGCTTTATTGGGCCTCACATTGCTGTCCACTTGGCCTCGTGGGTCTTCCTCTTGGCGCACCTTATCTCCTGCAGTCCTGTTCAGGGCACAGAACTGAACTCAGCCTGCCTCTTCCCCAGACAGCCCCAGGTCCACTTGGTGGACTCACTCACATGCTGGCAGGAGGACGGGTAGTGAGTGCGGACCAGCAACACAGACTGATGACCAGCGGCAGCCCAGGCCGATGTGCCCCCCACTGGATTCTCCACCTGTCAGAGTAGGGACCAGTCTTAGTTTTTGGTGTGGCACCAGTCCTGGTGGGTAACCGACCAGTCCCCATCAAGGCTGACCGATCACAATGGGCCGTCCTCCACTGAGGGGATCATCTCCTTGTTTTAATACATCCTTGTTCTCAGGGGTGGATTTGTTCTCTGCCATCAGCACTTTCCCACCAGCACCGTCTGGACTCAGTGACTGGCTCATTCATTATCTCTCTCCTCACCCACACTGTTGTACAGCAAGGCAGCTGACCACAGGCACATACGTGTAGTCTCTGCTCACCCAGTCCCTGCAACCCAGAGGTGCTGTCCTCATGGAATGGAGGGTGACTTCCTTTGGGGGAGACAGCTCTCCACCTGCTGCTTACTGTCCTCCTGCTGTGACGGTGCTCTGAGCTGTGGGCCCGCACACAGTGCTGTCATAGCCGGAACGTCTGTGATGCTGAGGGGTCAGGGGCGGCTCCCATCACCACCATGTCCAGGACCACCACAGGGTGGCTTGTGTAACTGTGGAGGGGCCCTCTCTGTGGGACACTGCATCCCTTCCCCCTGCATGCAGATGCGGCTGTGTGGCTCATGCCGTTTGACGAGGGGGGGGGGGCATATTCCAGATCTGCACCTCCCATGTGGCTCATCACCTCTCTTGTCCGTGTCACTTGACTGAAGAGTCCCGAGAAGGGGCTTCTCTGCCAGGCTGGGGGATGGTGATGCTGACACGGAGCTGACCTTCCCTTTGCCACCTCATGCGAGTTAGCCTGCGCGATTGATGAGCTCATGTTGTTGCTGCTCTCCACGACACCCCGCCTCTCCTCTTCAGAGGTCTTGGTTCCCAAGGTTGCCGCCTCCTCCTGGGACCACAGTGACAGCCCACTACGCTGAGCGTTCAGGCCACCACCGGCCACTTGGGCCTACTCAAGCCTTTGAACTCACAGCGCAAGGAAAGTGTCCTCTATGAGATGGAGCATTTCATGCCAGCGACAGTGCCGTCATCGCCTGGGGAATCCAGGACACACTCTGGGCACTTCTTGGAATGTCCCTGACTAACACTGTGACTAGTAAGGGCAGGACGATGAAGGCTCAGTCACTTAGGAGTGGACGTCTGAATGTGTCACCAGGTAAAGGACTCTGCTCATCCAAGGACAGAGCCAAGGAAACGTGGAAGCACTGACAGCTGACTGCGACTCACACTGGTCATAGAAATGAGGGCAGTCGCAGGCGTGCAGACTGTCCTTGCTCGGTTTGGGGGCAGGTGTTGTGAGCAGCCATGTCGTTCTGTCAGGCACTCCTCAGCACCCTGTTTATATAGTGAGCACTGGCAGTGGTGAGAGGACTGAGAACCTTCGTTTCCTGTGTTAGAGAATACCTGATGGGCCTAGACTATGCCACAATTAACACGCCCCAGGAGAGGAGGGGCCTTGACCCTGCTGGGGGAAGGCAAGGTTGTCTAGAGGGCCAGTCCCAGCAGTGGCAGGAAACATAGGAGGCAGACCTGCACATGGATGCTGAGAGGCCACGGGCACTGTCTGTGCTTGGCTGTGGGAACCAGGGCTCCCTCCCTCACTGGCCTCTGACGGGGGACAGTGAGCCATGGGGGAGCTGGTGGAGAAGGGCAGTGAGGGGCAGGGCTGACTCTGTCACCACTGCTGGGCTCTGATGGTGTCTCCAGAGCAGAAGCTGGAGCTTGTTAGCTCCCGTGTGGACACTTGGAGTGGGGTCCCTCTGTGAGTGCTGCCCCCTTTGTCCCTTCCTTACAATCTGGGTCCTGCGCTGAGTGCAGCAGAGCTGAGAGCTCTGGGGACAGCACCCGCCATGCCTTGTCCCACACAGGGCCTGGGCCCACAGAGGCCACCCCTTCTCCTCTGTTTTTACACCAGCTGACCCTCAGCAAGCACCCAGTGCAGCTTTGAATGTGGAATGTGTAGTGTCTCTACCCCTTTATTTAAGAAACTTAATTTTAAAGGCAATGTCCATTTATTAAACATGGTGAACACATGAAAGCGGGACAAAGTGAATAAAAATTGCTGTTGCGGGTTGAAGAACACTTGCTGCATGTTCTTCCTTGGCTTCCTCCTGTGCCTTACAGGCCCCGCAGGTCACACGGGGCACACAGGCCACATAGGCCCTGCAGGTCACACGGGGCACCTAGGCCCCGCAGGTCACACAGGCCACACAGGCCCCACAGGCCCCACAGGCCCCGCAGGCCACACGGGGCACCTAGGCCCCGCAGGTCACACAGGGCACACAGGCCACACAGGCCCCGCAGGTCACACAGGGCACACAGGCCACACAGGCCCCGCAGGTCACACAGGGCACACAGGCCACATAGGCCCCGGAGGTCACACAGGGCACACAGGCCACATAGGCCCCGCAAGTCACACAGGGCACACAGGCCACATAGGCCCTGCAGGTCACACAGGGCACACAGGCCACATGGGCCCCGTAGGCCACATAGGGCACACAGGCCACATGGGCCCCACAGGTCACACAGACCACATGGGTCCCGTAGGCCATACAGGCCCCGCAGGCCACACAGGGCACACAGGCCACATGGGCCCCGCAGGCCACACAGACCTTGCAGCCTCCTGCTCTGACCTGTTTTCCTGAACGATACAATTATTACTCAACCCGTCACACTGGAGAATACGTAAGCTAGTTTTCCATATTAAGTCTCTAGGAGTGTAACACAGTAGGTCTATTTCTTTTACTTTCATTTCTAAATCTTTTCCTGATGCAATAGGATGGAATGCAAGATCCCTTTCCTCTCCGCCTGACATGCTGAAGGTATGGGCACTTCACCTCGGGAAGCACAGAAACCAACACCTGCACCAGTTTGAATTCTGTGAAGTGTTTGTTGCTGTCCACATAATATCAGACACTCCAGACTTCACAGCAACCCTCTGACCCCCAGAAAGCTTTTTCTATAGAATTTCAATTACTCTGTTTTCCAAACATGCTGGAGCCACACCACAAAAATACGGGGGTTGTCTCCTGTCACAGTGTCTAATAAACACACACCAAAATACACCTGCAAGTCTATAAGCCTTCGTGTTTTATTAATTCCGCTGAAAATCCAAAGTTCTCTGCGGTCGAGGGCAGGCGCCATGGTCATGCAGAAGGGAGCCAACCCCACACTATGTACATTCACAGTTCCGAACACCGTGAAGTTGCGGTGCAAGAAAAGAGAATCAGGAGGTACAAACATCCATTCAAAGTCTGTTTATCAGAGATTTTTTTTCTGAAAATGCACAGTGGCATTTCATTAAAAAACCCTTCATCCGCAGACTCAGGGAGGGGAGCTGCGGGCCCTTCCTTTGGAATATCTTAGTTTATTAACCTCCTTCACTGGTCACGTGCAGGCTGTTCTCTTTAAAAAATGAATCTTTATGCATTCTATAATTATAAAATCAATTGCTACCAAGGCTGCGTTAGCATTTCTCCCGTGTCCAACAAGCCAGGAGCCCAGAAGTCGGCTTCTGTCCGCCATCCCTGTCTGTGTTGCTGGCAGTGCTTGTGCTGGAGCCATGGGGTGACGTGACCAGGGTGGGCGGCTCCTTGACGCTGATGCCTGTCAGTGGGGAATGCAGGGCACCACACTGAGGAGGTTAGTAAACATTTTCTCCTGCACTTACTGGCCTCACGGTCACTTTCTACAGAGATACCCTGAATACAAAATCAATTCACCCCAGAAAAATTTGTTTCCCCAAATAAACCCAGAGGCTTTGCTTTAGCAGACAAACTGAAGTCTATGGTTATTATTGTGCTTTGTAGGCCGGCTTCTCATTATGCCATAAAAATGGTGGAAAAGGTGGCGGCAGAAGATAAAGGTCACACCAAATGTCCCCAGTCCCAGTGCCTCAAAGCCCCTTCCTCTCCCCCTTTAAGAGGGGACAGAACCACCTACTCCTGGGACACGAGCAGCCCAATGTCAGGAGGTGGCGCTGCAGGGAGGCACCACCTGGGGCAGACGTCCTGGTCCTCCCACAGGCCACCATGCGGCGCGCCCCTCCCTAAGCGAAGGCTGCGCACAAGAAGGTGGCTGGTCAGCAGCTGCCACACCCTGAAGGCCAGAGAACCCGAGCAGAGAGGAGGAGGAGCTGCCCGCCTGGCCAGTCTCCAGGGCTGCTCAGGAGGCCACACACTTCACAGCCCGGTGACCTCCTGCTGCTGCCTCTGCCTCTCACTTCCTACCATGTTCAGTCCCGACTGGAGGTGGAGGACACAATGAAGTAGACTGTGTTATAGTGGAACAGAAATACCCAACTGGTAACGTCGATACAAAAGAGGGGGGGTCTTGAAAAAAGATCAAAAAAAGCAGAAAAAGTGTCCTGGAGCTGGGACCGGGACCTTGTGGCTGAATCTCCCCTGCTGGGGCCCAAACGGGAGAAGAGGAGTTTAACCTGGTGGAGAGAGGCCCAATAGAAATTTAGGTCAAAGCTCGAAACAGCCTCAAATGCTATCAAAAAAAGGCCTATAAATAAATAGTCTCTGACCCTAAAAGGAAAATGAAGTAGAAAAACAATTTTCTTTTTTTTTAAAAAATGTGGAATGTTTCCTGAAGTACCTAAATGAAGTTATAAAATCCTCATGAGTTTCACACAAATATAGAAATGTTTAAAAATCAGGCAATACCCTGCCACTCCATGATCCCACAGAGGTGGGCAGAATTTTGTGCTGGAATCACACGCAGGCGGCAGTTCTGTTTCCAGTGTGTGTGCGTAGGAGGCCCTGGCCTTGTGCACGAGGGAGTGAGAGACTGAGGGAGACCCACAGCAGGACACTGCAGCTAGCACCCCAGAGGGGACCAGCCAGAGGGGAGCCCCTGCCCTCCACAGGTGGGGACACGTGCAGGCTCCTTCCGAATTCTCCACTCGCTGGTCTGAAATGGAGACTTCGCAAAGAAACAAAAACAAACCCCCAAATCGTCTGTAACTTGGGCCTGGACACAGCGCCTGGACACAGGAGCAGGGAGCGAGACCCGGTTGCCACTTGCAGGGGGGCCAGCGGTTGCCTGGACGCAGGCAGTCATGCTGGGAGAGGCTGTGTCCCTCTGCAGCCCCATCCTACTCCATTTTCTTATGGGACGGCCTCCTGCCAACGTCCACGCTGTCAGGGCTGAAGTCAGTACAGAAGCCATTCGGGGCTGCTGCAGGTGGGGTCTGGGCACTGCTTTCAAAGTATGTCTGATCCGGATACAAATACTCTTCTGCAAAGTTGGGGTATGTTTCTGCAAACCTGCTGAAGTCAGCTGGAAAGACAAAGCCACCTTTGGTTACTGGGGTCTTGGAGGAGCAAATGCCTAGATTTTGGGGGCTCTTTTCGCTGGGTTCTGGTGGCACCACCCAGTGTCCCTCTGGGAGGTGGGAATCACAAGTCAACACTTTGGGGGAGCAAGAAATCTGCACTCAGCTTCCTGCTGGGTCCTGTCTTCCTGAGAACAAGGGGCAGCCAGCAAGTCCTTTTGGCTGTTCCTGCTTTTGGGAAAATCTAAAGTGAGCTTGTGACTCTGAACAATAAACACATCCTGGGTATCTGGTACTACTGGTTCAGTGGCAAGACCAAGGTCCAGGGATACCTGACCCTGTGTGAGGGGTGTGCGGAGCCAGGCATGGGAGCTACTTTGCAGACCTTGCACGTGGCCCTTTGGGAGCAGAGGCACCCAGGCTTCCGCCTGCCACACTACAAACATGTTTGGCAGTGGTGGAGGACGGATGCAGGGGCTGTGGGACACCAGAGCCCACGCCTACCTGTGGGAACCCCAGAGCAGTTGACAGCTGCCCGTGCTGACGTCACAGCAGAGCCTGAGCAGGCCCAGGAGAGTGGCATGGTCAGTACGGAACACGGTGTCTGAGCTGGATGTAGTTTTAAAAACACCCAAACAAGATACGAACAATAAAGCATTTCAGAATTCCCTATCTTTCTGAGCAAATGCCTACTTGATTTGTTTTTTGTTTTTAGGGAAAACATATGTAACTTAGAAATGAACCAGGGCTGCCTTCTGAGGGACCCTGACGGACAGGGGGCCCTGAGGGCCTCTGCCACCCTCCCTGGCTCTGGGACCCCTCACTGGGCAAGATAGTTTTCCCAAAATTCTAGCTCTGCCCTTCCCAGTCACTAGGACTCCCACCTGTGTGTGTTGCAGGGAAGTGCAGAGAGTCCCAAGTGGGGGCATGGCTGGACTCTGAGCCCATCTCAGCCTCGAGGGATGCATCACCACTGCCCACACTCTGAGGAGGGGTGCTTTGGCGGAGGTTTACCAGTTTTAAACAGCAATTTACGATATTATCTAGCCAAATGTCACCAGAAAAGTGAGTTGTTCTGGGGTGAAAATCACCCTCCCATCATGTCTGTGATGGCTCAGGAGCACCCACCTCCCTGTGGCCTCCTGGCAAACCACCCGGGCAGGGAAATGTGCAGCCTGGAGCCCTGGCTGCCAGTGACAAGGCCAGCACTTCTGAGGGAGAGAAGACCCCATAGCAAGGGGCTGCACGGAGCCAGGGGTGGACATCCCCCTGCCCCTGGGGGCTGCAACAGCCTCTGAAGACGGTGTCCACACTGGGGCCCGGGGGTCCAGAGCTGGTTCCATAAACTGCTGGAAGAAAGCCAGTTTCAAAGCTCCGTGCCTGCACCGGCCAGGTTCTGGGAAGAACCTTTCTTCTGAGGACTTTCTGTGTTGCAGGAGATACAGGGCAGCCTGGTGCACAGGGGATCCTGGGGACGCTCCCGGGGCACGCTTAGGCCATCACAATGTGAGTCCTCCCCACTCACCGTGTGACCCTACCTCTGCCACTCACCAAATGTGATCTTCCCCTTCTCTTCCTCATCGATAGCTCGAAAAAGGTCTGTCACAGGAAGTTCCGCCACCCCCAAGGCGGTCTTGAGGATGCTGGACAAGTCACCTTCACCTATGCTGCCGTCCTCCTGGGACCCATACATCTGCAGGGCAGAGTAGAGCAGACCGTCACCTCACAGCCGCCTCCTGTGTCTGGCCAGGAAGGGCCGGTGACCCCACAGATGTCCTGGCTCTCCAGCAGCCCCAAGGCCCTGAGAACTCGGATGCTGCTGACCTGACCCCCAGTGACCAATGAGCAGGTCAACAACCCGGTGAAGCCAAAGCTGACCCAGCCCCTCCTGCTGCCTGCTGGACACAGCAAAGGGACCCATCCTTGGCCACTGCCACGCTGAGAGAAGCCGGGCTCAGAATCCCCCAGCAGCTCTTGCCCTTGGAATCCAGGAGGTCACCAACATGTTCACAGACACTGACAAGGGGACACAACTGTCAGAAACTCAGAAGGTCCAGAGCCTGGAGGGAGGGAGGAGACAGTGTTTGGCCGAGGGCACGGCTGGGGATCAGAGTAGGCCTGGAGGCTGAGCTCCATCCTCAGCCCAACGTCCCTCTTCCTGCCCCAATTCTGGGGGTAGCTGCTGGGGCCCTCTCCAGCCCAGCCCAGGGCCAGGGTGGGGCAGGGGCTGGTGGCAGCAGCAGCTCCTCTGAGCCGAGGGGCTCCCCTTCCCCACACCACAGTTCCAGCTCTTCCCCCACTTCACACAGGCTCTTCGACTTGGGGACCCCAAGGCACACCTGCTCAGAGCCCACCCCGCCCTCTGCAGCCCTGTGGCTGCGTCCTCTTATCTTACTTCTTTGGTGGGTCCTCTCAGGGCCCAAGCCCACTACTCTCAGCTCTGACCCCAGGGCTTCCTCAAACCCCTGCTGATGGTCCAGCTCAGAAGAGCAACCTCATGGTGACTGTCCTCACCCTAGTTCTCAGCCCGAGCCACCCTCACCGTCACTTCATCTGCTTCTCCTTGCTGGGGCCCGGTGTCCCAGAGGCTCCTGACCCCGAGTCCCCCATGGTTTGCCTGATGGCCACATGGCTGTGTCATCTGAGTGTTCCCTCCACGCTTCCACTGAGACCTGTTCTCCACAGCCAGAGTGTCCTGCTCTTTAGGAGACGCCCACCCCCTGAACCTGAGTGACGCCACACAGCATGTGGGCATTCAGGGATCTGCTTGTGCAGCTCGCCCGGCCCTCGTGAGGGCTGCCTGACCAGGTTTGCCTCCCTTCTCGTCACATCTGCCTGCACTTCCCCTCTGGACAGCTTGAGGCAGGCGTCCCCCCATCCCAGGCTCATCTCCCCAGGGGACAGCATCTGTGCACCTGGCTTCAAACAGCACCTGTGCGTGCTGACAACTGAATCTTCTTTGGTCTAAATCTCTCTCCTAATTTTAGATTTGCTGAATCAGATATCTGCAGACTAAATCCATTTGGGGCACTGGACCCACAACACTGAGCTGGGCCAGATCCCAGTCATCACCTTCTCTGCCTGGCACTCCCGCTGGTCCCCAACTTGGCTCACCCCCCCGCCCCCCCCCACCCCCCGGTGGTCACGGGATGTTATATGGCCATTGCAGGGGACACACAGGATACTCTGCTTCAGAGTTTCGAAAAAAAAAAAAACAGTAGAGAGGTAGTTTCTATGTTCAAAAAGTTATTTAGAAGGCCATATGAAGACATGGCGAGACACAGAACTAGGGTCTCAATGCCAGGGGTGGGACAGAGACCTTTGGGTTTTCATTCTCCACTTTCTGGGCTGTTAAATTTTTACCATGACCATGTCTCAAGGTTTTATATAGTAATAATAAAAAAAGAAAGCAAAACAAGAAACTCAAAAGTATATCACAAGCTGGAAATTGCTATCGGACACCACAAGTGCACAGCATCATAACCGCAGCTTGTATCTCAACGATTGGCCAAGAGGAACCTGAACAGTCAAGTAAGGCAGGTGAACCCATTTAAATGTGTGCAGGGGTCCAGGGGAGGTGTCCCAGGGCCAGGAGAAAGGACAAAAGCTATGTCTTTAGGACAGGCTGATGCTGGGAAAGGTGTAGGCTGCTGGCTGAGACAGGAGGAAAGTGGGTGCAAAGAAAGTGAAAATAAGGCAGATAAGCCAGGGGTTAAAACCCAGTTAGGGTGAAGGCACATCTGCACAGCAACCAAGCCACCCTCGACACAGGTAGGAACTCGCATCTCTCTGAGACACAGCTGTGTGAACAGGACCTGTGAGGATGTGTGGGCACCAGGCTGCATCTGATCTACCAGCCCTCCTGTGGGGGGGGGGGGGGGGACAAGCACGTGCTGTTACGCATGGGGGCGGGGGTGTCACCTGGAAAGACCCACCCATCCCATCAGCAGGGACCAGGTAGACACCACAATCTCCACAGAGCATGTCCTCAAAACTCCACAGCTGGTTACAATGCCTACCTGTGGGGGGTGTGGGGGCAGTGCCCCTGCCGGTGCCAGCCTGGTAGGGGGGTCAGGTTCCTTGTCCCACTATTTATACGAGAAATAAACCCAGCCTCCTCTCCTGCCACTGTCATCCCACGGGCTCTACTGGGTGACTCTGGAGCAGGTGCAAACCCGGCCTCTCCTCCTGCCACCATCACCCTGCTACGGGCTCTACCGGGGGACTATGGAGCAGGAGCAAACCCGGCATCCCTCTCCTGCCACTGTCATCCCACTACAGGCTCTACCGGGGGACTCAGGAGCAGGTGCAAACCCAGCCTCCCTCTCCTGCCACTGTCATCCCACTACGGGCTCTACCGGGGGACTCTGGAGCAGGTGCAAACCCAGCCTCCCTGTCCTGCCACCGTCATCCCACTATGGGCTCTACAGGGGGACTCTGGAGCAGAAGCAAACCCAGCCTCCCTCTCCTGCCACCGTCATCCCACTACAGGCTCTACTGGGGGACTTTGGAGCAGGTGCAAACCCAGCCTCCCTCTCCTGCCACTGTCATCCCACTATAGGCTCTACCGGGGGACTCTGGAGCAGGTGCTGGGGGGGGGGGGGGGCTGTCTGAACAGGTACAGTGAGGCAGTGTCAGCAAAGAGGCCGCAAGTCTATGAGGCCTGGGTCAGATCAGGCCAGCAGCCTGCCTAGGTCTGGAGGAGGGAGGCCAGGGTTTCTTAGAAAGTGGTGGCCACATGGTGACACTGTCCAGTTAGTTCTCCTGGTGTGATCAACATGAGCCACCTCTCCATGTGGGGACCCCAAGCCCTGCTGCGGAGAGACTGTGCTGGGGCCAGAAAGGTTCCTAGGGTGGGGAGATGAGCCACTTCCTCACTTCTCTGGTCCTGGGAGTCTGGCTGATGAGAGTTGTGGTCACTCGGGAGTCCCTGAGGGAATGGTCTCTCTAGATAAACCCTGCCCAGCTCTGTTCTAGATCTAAGTGTCCAGTGAGGCAAGCCCCAAGGCTTCCTGTGGGGGTCTGTGGGAATCCCCCAGTGGCAAATGGCTCAGCTCTGGCAGGACACATCCTGCTGGGTGTAGCCTGTGGCAGCTCTGAAGCCCTGCTCTCTTCACCAGGCAACAGGCCAACAGGGAGGCTGTGCAGGGAGAGAGGAGGTGTGCCGCCCCCTTGTTAGACATGCGGACAGAGTAGGTGGTGAAGTGACACCTGCCAGCCCGGCCCTGGGGTCTGGGGTCTCACTAGTCTATGCCTTTATTACGAGCATGGGTTGCTAATTTCCGTTAGTCTTCTGGGTGTTTTATAGACAACAGCTAGCAGAGGCTCACAGAATAGCAGTTAGGTCAAGTCCGTTGCCCGCACCAAACCCGCACTTGCCTTGAATGCCAGCTGGATGGTGTCCAACGTCTTGGCCGGCCGGCAGACCACAGACAGGGCGACCACGTACTCTCGCAGGTCCATCCCGCCGTTGCCCTGTGGGGAAAGGCCCTGTCAGGCATGCTCTGCACACCATGGAGGCCTCACGATGTTGAGGCCACTCTCTTGCTTCCCCTGGGCTCTACCAAAGTCCACGTACAGCTGTTCCTCATTGGTATAAAGAGCATACCATGTTGTCCCATGGGACATACTGGGATGGCAAAGGGACGTGCTGCATCTTCACACAGAACACGCAGGGCTGAAGGAGCCCTGGCATGCGCAGGCCCTGCAGGACCCACAGCCCAGTGTCAGTGCCCTGACATGCACCTCCAGGTCAGCCTAGGTGCAGGGATTTCTGGGAGGTGTGGCAGCCTGTCCCCCCTCAGGCCCCACCCACGCCTTTCCAAGCCCCTCAAGGCCACCCACATTTTTAAGCCATGACAATATAATGTGATTGTTGACTCACTTGGCTACCATGTCTGACTTAAGGATGTGATATGGAGGGGTGATGGGGCTCTGGGGGGATGGGCCTGTAGGAGGAGGAGCTAGGGAGAGGGTGTGGGGGAGGGGTCCTCACACACTAACACAAGCCCACGGGAACCTCTGAGGGGATCACTGAGGAGGGGGCACAGTATCTAGAAATTCTGGTGTGGGGAAGAGACTCCAGCTGAGCTGGCTTGTGGTGGTTTAGCCCAGGGTCCCTTGGAGATCCCAATATGGGGATGGCCTTTTGGAATCATTAGAACTTCAGTACTGGATACAGCATGGCAGGAATCTCTCCCCGGGACAGGGTGTGTAAGAAGGGTGGCTTCCTCTCTCTGCTTGAAGAATTGTCTAATACGTGCTCGTGTTACATTGAGGACAATTTACATGTTGAAAGCCAGAGGTTTCACCACCCTCAGTGGTGGCCCCACCTCATCAAACAGCGAGAACATGTCTTCCAGCACGTCAGACACCGGGACTTCTAGGTACGCCGCAAACTCTGAAACCCCGATCTTCTCTTCTCTCTTGATCTTAGCACTTTCTGAATATTTGTCCAGATCTTTTTCAAGTTTTTCTGGTTTTAGCCTAGAAAAAACATTTACAGAGTTATCAATAAGAGGTTTACTGTTATGACTCCTTGAAATATTAAACTACTTTGTATGAAGAACAAGTCGGTTTTCAAGGAAAGGCACCGTAGTGACTTGAGGGTGCACAGTACGTGCTGAGTGTCTAAAGAGATGTTTGTGCTCCGTTGTTCTGTGGACGCCCCTTGGGCAGGGTGTCCTACAGGGTGACCTCCTGGGGCAGCACCTGCAGGGAGAGCTGCCAAGCATGAAAAGTTTTAAAGACAATTCTATGTGGATTGATGCTGGTATTTGAAAAACAAAGAACAGAATAAGCATTATTAGCAATGATCTCCTTCACTGCCTGCCCTGACCTCTGGTAGCTTCAGCTGGACCCTGGCAGCACTGGTTCCAGCTCTCTAGGAAGAACAGAGAACTTACCCGAGGCCACGCACGAGTCTGGCAAATTCTAAGAGGCAGGTGTCAGCAGGGAGGCGAAGCTGTCCTTCTGCCAGGGCCAGCTGGCAGTCCTCAAATGTATAGTCGGTCACGGAGATGCCCAGGGCCCTGCAAGAGAGCGCGGGGACCCATCAGCATGACCCTGAGACCTCCAGTCTCATGGTCCCCTCCAAGTAGCTGAGCAAAGGGCTCTTCCCCCGGCTTTGTGTCCAGAGCATGGACACAGTGCTATGTGTCCACACCCAAAGGACGGTTCTGGAGATGTAAGAGGTCAGCAAGGGTCACCAAATGTAAAGAGGCACCTACTTCCCAGGGCACCATCTGGGGCTATCTCGAATCGCCTTTGAGAACAGAAATCCCTGCAGTGGCCAAGGACTGCATGTAGCATGTCCTGCCCTGGGACCATACGTCTACATCATGGGGTTATCTGGCCAAAACAATGTGTATGGGTAAGGAGTTTCCTCCCTTGATGGAATCCAGGCAGAAACAGCTTCATCTGTACAGTAAATGGTGCTTTCACTCAGGCTCCTGTGATTTTATTTGATTTTTGCAGTTTTTTGGCCGGGCCGGGTTTGAACCTGCCACCTCTGGTATATGGGGCTGGCGCTCTACTCCTTTGAGCCACAGGCACCACATAATGTCATTTCTAGGTTGGTTATACATTAAAAAAAAAAAAAAAAAATTACTATGAATACAAGAGGGGGCCAAGATGAAAGTGGAAGTCATGAACAGGATGGGTTTTCTTAGAATAGAAACTCCCCCCCAGAATTAGGCCGACTTTGTATGGAAGGGCCTTGGGGTGCCCTCAGGGCACAGGGAGCTATCAGCTCAGAAAGAACTTGAGGCAAAAGAAACCACCCCACACAAGAAGAAAACAGCATGAAAACCTTTAAAAACGAGTCCTACTCTAAATATGTGAGGATACATCTGACCAACGGGCAGATCCTCTTTCACCTCAATTCTCTGGGAGTCCCTGTCCAGCTGTGGGTCACCTTCTCCCACCTGTTGGCACATTAAAGTCAATTTCCAGCAATTCCAACAGAAAGTTACAGGCAACAGAAGAAATTCATGATAAAGTTTATTTTCCTACTTAAATGAACCAGGGAAAGCAGGGTCTGCACAGCTGAGCTGGGTGAGACACCCCAGGCTGTCTCCTGAGCTGCTCAGTCAGTGTAGAATGGGCAGGAAAAGCCACCCCCTCTCTGGGGGATGCAGAGCACCCCCCCCCCACTCTTCCCTGGCAGTGGAAACCTAGCAGGTGGCGGGAATGGTACTGGAGGGGCTCTGGGCAGGTGTGGCACCCAAACCTGCAGCCCAGACTAGTCCTCTCCTCAGAGCCCTATAGGGACAGGAGACACCTCCTGAAGGTCAGGAAAGGTGCTCCTACCCCTGCCCCTGCCCCCAGAAGCCCTTATCGGAGACCCTGGGAGTCCCACAGATGTCTGTGTTCAGTGCTGAGCACGCTCCTGCCCGGCAGCTCTCCCCCAACCCCCCAGCTCTCACTCGGAACAGGGGCTGCCCCCCACTGTTGGCTTGTGTCCTCATGGTTTCTGTGGTGGCCACATAGCTGCCATTTCATCCTGTGTATCCTTCTACTCTACTTCTACTCTAAACCAGTACAGCACAAGCCCTGAAATCCTGACAGCCCCACTCCACATTGGCGCATGCAGGGAACCGGGCATCTTCACCAGTTGTGACCCTGACCCCAGGACTTGGGTGTATAGAGTGAGGTGTCAGGGCAGACAGTCTCTCCCTGCCTACTAAAGCATGCTTAGTGTGGAATTAACCAAGTATAAAAACCCAAACACCACCCCTCCCCTAAGGAATCTCCATATTGAAGGGGCTTTTAATAATTTCCCCAACACAGGGTGCCTTGGAGACACCGTGGGCTTATTTCCAGACCCGAGGTGAAGCAAGTGTCACGACAAAGTCACACGCTCCTGGTTTCCCAGAGCGTGAGAGGTTACGTCTACACGAGGCTGTAGTTTAAGTGCGATAGCATTATCTCTAGGAAACATGTGCATGGCTGAATTGAAAATACTTCATCATTAAAAAAGGCAAGTGACCATATGAGGCTGCTGGTGGGGGTCCTGGGCCTGAGTGGCAGGTGCTGAAGGTGGGGTGGCCCTGGCACTTCCTTAGATGCAGACTGGCTTTTCCTTTCACCAAAGTTCTCTGTAGCAAGCGACACTGTTCAGCATTATACACAGAACCTCCACACTGGAGTCGATCCCCTCAAACCCTGTTGCTGCTCTATCAGTGAAGTGCATGGAGGATTCTAAACCCCTGGCGGTCATTTCAACGGTGTTCATGGCATCTTCACCAGAAGATCCCATCTCGAGAAACCACGGTCTTTGCTCCCCATAGAAGCAGCTCCTCCTAGTCTCTTTCAAGCTCGACCGTGCGACGGCATGGACTAGTCCCCCCTGCAGACTCCACTTCCAGCTGTCCTCCCTGGCCCATCTGCAGGTCCTTCCTCCACTGAAGTCTGGAACTCCGCAGTCTCCATGGGGTTGGAAGCCACCTCTCCCGAACTCCTGATTGAGACTTCCTCCCACGAACCAAGGGTGTTCTGACAGCATCCAGAATGGAGATTCTGTCCCAGGAGGTTTTCCACTGACTTTGGCCAGAGCCATCCAAGGAATCGGTATCCATGGCAGCTACAGCCTTATGAAATGTATTTCTTAGATAAGACTTTTTTAAAAAATTAAATCATAGCTATGTACATTAATGCAGTCATGGGGTACAAAGTGCTGGTTTTATATACAATTCAAAATATTTTCATCAAACTGGTTAACATAGCCTTCATGGCATTTTCTTAGTTATTGTGTTAAGATATTTATATTCTACATTTAGTAAGTTTCACATGTACCCTTGTAAGATGCATCCTAGATTTTTTTTTTTTTTTTTTTTTTTTGAGACAGTCTCACTATGTCACCCTTGGTAGAGTACCACGGTATCACAGCTCACAGCAACCTCAAACTCTTGGGCTTAAGTGATTCTCTTGCCTCAGACTCCCAAGTAGCTGGGTCCACAGGTGCCCATCACAACGCCCAGCTTTTTTTTTTTTGTTGTTGTTGTTGTTGCAGTTGTCATTGTTACTTAGCTGGCCCAGGCCGGGTGCAAACCAGCCACCCCATCCATAGTAACCACTGTGCTACGGGTGTCAAGCCTTCTTAGATAAGTCTTGAAAGTCAAAATTAGTCCTCAATCCAAGGGCTGAGGAATGGATGTTGTATTTCAGGCATGAGAATGTGAATCTCCTGTGTGTCTCCATGGAGCACGGTGTGTGGGGCAGTGTCACTGAGCAGTAATACTTAGGAGATTGTTTTTTCCCCTGAGCAGGTCTCAACCATGCTGTAAACAGAGGTATTATCATCCAGGTTACTCTGTGAACGCACAGCCAGAGTAGACTTAGCATGGTCTTTGAGGGCTGGATGACTTTCAGAATGGTAAATGAGTGTTGGCTTCCACTTAAGGACACCAGCTGAAACTGGCCCCAATGGAGAGGGTCAGCCTGTGCTTCGAAGCCAGGCACTGACTTCTCTCCAGCCATGAAGGTCCCGGATGGCATCTTCTTCCACTACATGGCTGCCTCATCCACACTGAAAGCCTGTTAGTGCAGCCACGTTCATCAGCGATCGTGCGGGTAACTTGCTGCAGTTTCTCTATCAGCGCTGCTGTCTCACCTTGCACTTCTGTGCTGTGGAGACGGCTTCTTTCCTTAACCCCCCCGCCCCCCTGCCGTTATTTCTTTTATTTTCTTGGAGAGGATGTTTGTGACGCAGCAGACCCCCCCCGCCCAGCAGCCCAGATGTGATGATGGAACATGGTTCCCAGCCATTTGGAGGATTTTCAGAGAAGTCTGAATCACACAAAGGAAATGACAGACCCATTCACTGACTGGAGCAAAACCTTCCAGTTCCTCAAAGTGTGTGAGACAGACGGCTCTCAGGGAAGCAGGGGCTGCTCAGCATTCACTGAGTTTCGTAACACATGTTCTCATCCTCCCATGTCCCCAATAGCAGAAGCACCACAGTAGAAGCCTCGAGGACGGGCTTGGCCTGGACGGGCCAACGCACCTTCCCCCCCATTCAGCGTCCACTCGGCTACACTCAGAGCAGCCTGTGGTGGAGGCTGAGTGACCTGTTTCCACCCTCGGTGCAAATGCTCTGGGAGGGAGGGCACAGGAGGGCGCAGCAGTGGGCAACCCAGGCTGTTTGTGGTGTGTCCACTGAGTGTAGACCAAGGGACTCAGAGATGAGAGCCCCGAACTGTCAGCACCACCTGCCCGGCCCCACCTGACCCACTGTGTCTGTGTCCCTTAGCAAGGGAGCCTCTTGGGTGACCCGCTGTGGCAGAGTCTCACTGGTGGCAGGGAGCTTCCTGGGTAACTGGCTCTGTCAGGATCTCAGAGGGTGGCAGGGAGCCTCCTGAGTAACCTGCTGTGTCAGGATCTTGGGGGTGGCAGGGGACCCTGCTGGGTGATTGGCCCTGTCAGGATCTCGGGGGTGGCAAGGGACTCTCCTGGGTGATTGGCTCTGTTAGGGTCTTGGGGGTGGCAGGGGTGTCTCCTGGGTGACTGGCTGCAGCTCAGGGCTGAGTGCCACCTGCTGCAGGTAAGATGGGAGCGGGGACAGACCCCAGTCACTTACTCTGCCATGACGCGCCGCACGTTGCTGGCGTACAGTGCGGGGCTCCTCTTTTCCTCCTCCGAGGGTGTGTAGACAGGAAGGAACTATACACAGAGAAGCCATGTTACCTCTGAGAGCACCCCACACTGCCCTCATAGCACCACCAAACTGCCTGTCTGAAGAATTAGGGTCACCTTCCATGTTGACACATGCACTACATGCACACACACACATTCACACGTGTGCATTGCTCCCAGCAGTGCCCCAGGCAGATGGTCTCACTCACGGCACACTGTGTTGGGCCTTAGGGAGGGGTCTGGACTTTAACTGTGAAAGAATTACATGTGTGTTTCCATTTCTAAAGGTCTGTTTTGTGTTGGGATAGCACAGCAAATTATTTCTACATTTGAAACACACCATTAGCAGTTTTTTTTGCCACCTACAGGATTTTGGAGTTAAAATAAATTGTTCTAATAACATGCCCTTGCTTGAGTAAATGCTTATATAGCATTTTGTAAGCCCCACACCCAGCCCCTGCTCCATGTGAAAAGGCAAACGTCTAGCTCGGATTACTTTTTCTTTAACCCATATTTAAGAATGCAGGAACATTCTGAAATCTTAACTATTCTCGCTGTATAATTCTAATCTCCTACATTTCTAAAAATTCTATAAATTGTTATGGTTCCTCACAGTAACATTAGAATCTCATATGAACAACACAAGTAAAGACATTTAGTATGATTTTGCAAAGCAATTCAGTTTCTTTCTTTTTTTCTTTCTTTTTTTTTTTTTTTTTGAGATAGAGTCTCACTTTGTTGAGAGTAGAGTGCTATAATGTCCTAGCTCACAGCAACCTCAAACTCTTCAGCTCACGTGATCCTCTTGCCTTGGCCTCTGGAGTAGCTGGGATAATAGGCACCCACTACAACGCCCAGCTAGTTTTCCTATTTTTAGTGGAGACTGGGTCTTGCTCTTGCTCAGGCTGGTATCAAACTCATGAGCTCAAGAAAACCACCTGCCTCAGCCTCCCAAAGTGCTAGGATTACAGGTGTGAGCCACCACACCCGGCTAGCAATTCAGTTTCTTAAAATGAGAAACCAGGTCTAAAGTAGCAGTTCAAAAGTGGTGAGCCCTGGAGAAGCATAAGCTCACACTCCAGGGTTCTGTCCTCGGGGACCGGCCTGCACTTCCTCCTGGCCAGGACAGAACCAGTCCCATAAAGCACCCTGATCAGCAGGGATCACCAGCTTCAGCCTCGGACAATACACTTGGGCTGGTGCTTTGTGATTGGAACAGCTTATCTTCCACGGAAGTGAACAGCCTCATTGAAAGCCAGGCTGATTTATACACTTAGCATCACTCTGCAATATTTATTGGAAGGTAGCAAATTGTTCTATTAAATATTTAAGTTGCATATGACTCATCTTTAATTTTCAAATGTACAAATAGCATATTTGTTCATCTTTTTAAGAAAAGAAACTTCCTTAACCACTCAGATAAAAATTCACAGGCTGTACCTAAGTGACTGTACTTCACTTAGCCAACAGGACAGGCACCACGACCCTGGAGACCCACAGGCTGAGGACTGGGTGGCAGGTTCCACTGTTAGGCCAGGTACTGAACAGAGGATGGTGACAGGCACTTGTAACAGCATGAATTCAGTATTAGCAACAGGTGAAACTAAAACCTAAAAAAATTATTCATTGCTATAAAAAACTATAAAAGTTTTTAAACTATAAAAGTTTTAAACTACGAAAGTTGGCTTTCTCGATTTAAAAAATCCTAGCAGAATGGTTCAAAATCATAGGAAAACTAACTGATGCAAAGTAAAGGGGAGGCCCCTCCATGGAGCCCTGAGAAATGGAGAGGGATCCGCAGGAATGGCAGGGAACACCAGATAATGCTGTATCCAGACTGGTTCTGGGGTAGCAGTGTGTCTACACAAGTCACAGAACTCAGCCACCCGTAACACTGTATTTATACAAACCTCAATTTCCACTTGATTGCGAAACTGACACAGCGTAAGCCACAGGATTTTAAACCTTAAAAACATCACATTGAATAGATTTACAAGTCTGGATAAAAGCTACTATTTTTAATTTCTTTTAGTTACTTTCATTCTGCAGCGAAATTTCTAGGCCCATGTGTCTTTGAAGGGCACTGCTATATAGTTAACGTCCCTTCAGAGGGGAGGCTGAGCCTTCCCCAGCTCAAACCCAAATGTTAATATATGGCCACAGTGAAAGGCTCCTTTGGTCAGATGGGGTCTGCACTTTTCTCATACAACACCTGCTTGCATCTTTGGTTCATCTCCCCAAGTTTGCCCTCCAGCTCAGGAGACCTTGTCCACCCCATGCCTGTCCCTTTACAGCCATCCCCAGGCAGCACAGGGCCTATTTCACACCACCCGCAAGCCTGGCCCCAGAGTTCCTAACCTCCTTGTTAGCAGGAGTTGGGGCAGGAGGCCACCGGAAGCTCTATCCTTAGGCTCAGGTCCCCTGATGGACAGTCCACCTCTGGACTCCTTCTACACCGATCCCTTTCCACCCTGTCATGTAGGCCTCCGAGACCCCCAGAACCTCCTCCCAGCTCTTCTCCCACTGCAGTTAACTGCTCATGGATCACCTGCCAAGCTCCAGCGTGAGAAGCATTGACAGCTAATAGGGCCACCAGATGTGCCAGCAGACCACTGCCTCCCAAGGTCCTTGGGCCCCACCTGCTCCCTCAGGCCACCATCCTCCAGATGTCAGCCCAGACGTAGCCCCCAAAAGCCCAGCTCCTGGTTTCCATGGGCCTGTTAGCCATTGCACTGCCTGTCTTCAGAGTCTGTCTCAAGGACAGGGACACTGACCACAGCAGTCCCTGTCCCTCCTTCTCTGGCACTGCCCTGCCCTGTGCCTGCACTCTAGGGGTTTCTGGACACCCCAGAATCTCTGCTTCCTTTACTGGGGCCACCAGGGGGGTGATGGTCATTACTGGGAAACCTGAGATGGTACGAAGACTCAGTCACCTTTCCGCTGGACATGAACCAGACACCCTTGAGGAACACCCTCAAGAACATGAGAGGGCCATGTGTGCACCTGAGTTCTCACACTGGCTGCACCTAACTGCTAAAGGCACCACTGCCACAGTAACTAGAGCACAGGGCAGTCCCCACTCATAGGACAATAGGACAAAGAGGACACGTGGCCGCCAACTTACGCTCCAGGGCCTTGCCACGTCCACGTGATAGTGTCCTGAGGAAGAGAGAGCAGAAGCCATCAGTCCGGGCCGGGCGTCTGGTGTCTCTGTGTGCCCAACTCCACCCCCACAGAGGCACTAGGGCAAGGGAAGAGGAGGGCGCTCACCCCCAACTGCCCAGGGCCCAAGGACCAAGACCCCATCAAGCCCAAAGCCACCAGTTTCACCACGACCCAGCCCTTTTCTGCCCTCCCTTTCTGGGTGTTCCTCAGCCAAGAGCAGGCCCAGGGCTACCCCCCAGGGGTGTTTGTGAAGCTCCATCCCCAGACTGAGGCCTCCTGCCAGCCACCTGGTCTGTTCTTGCCTGACACCACACAGGTGGACACGCGGCTTCCGTGCACTGAGCTGAATACTTCTGGGAGAGGCCAGTTAAAGCACATTGCTTCAAACAAGTTGAAACAAGCTTCACAAATCTAGATTTCTACACAAGACGGCAGGTCCCTTATTCTTGATTGTTTTACTCCCAGGAGCTGCCTCTAGGGTGTGGCTTCTGTAGCTCAGGCAGGGAGGGGTTAGGGTGAGCCCCCACTTCAGAGCTTCTGTTAAACATGGTCTAGAATCCTTTGGTCTCTGTGGCCATGGCCACAGCTCATGACTTAACTGGCTGCTCAGAGGGCCTCTCTGGGCCTTGTCCAAACACCTGCCCCTTCTGGTGGCGTGCAGCCCACAGGTGCAGAGGCTGGGGCACAAACCTTGGCATCACACAGGCCAGATCCTGGGGGTGGGTGGGCTCAGAACCCCTCGTGCCCACACAGACCACTGTATTTGCTACATTCATTCTGCCTTGTCATGGCCCCTAGGTGTCTCTCAGCGAGCTTCCCTTTGCCACCACGAAGGTGAACAGCTGTGTGCAGCAGCTCACAGTAGAGCAGCCAAGGGCAACTGCCCTGGGAAGAGCCACCGTGCGCCCAGGGCTGGGCCAGGGCTGCAGGCAAGCTGCATCCACGTGAGCAGTTTCCGCTGCAAGGGCCTGGTCCAGGGATGAGGACACTGCTCAGGACGGTCACAGCAGCAGGTACAGAGCGGCTGGCACTGAATGGGTGCCTTAGGGAGCTGGGGCCAGGCCTGAGAGGTGCATGGTGCTGGGGTACTGACTGCACCTGTGGGGGGCAGGATGGAGGCCAGGACCTGATCTGAGGCCTCACCTGGGCCTTCCGCCCTGAAATGGGGGCCTGGTAAAGTCACCCCAGGAGTTGAGCTTCAAGTATCTCTCTGTTTATTTTGTTTTTAAACAAACCCTGTGCACTGACGGAGGTAGATAAAGGCTGGTTAGCTGTAATGTCAATTCTTCTCTTTCCTGCCTCCATCCCTCCTGAAACGGAAAGTACTGAATTAAAAACTGCCTGGAGGGTGATCTGGGTGTTGAGAACAGATGAGGACATGGGGGCGGAGGGTTTCTCTCCACAATGTCAGGGCCACTGCTCATGTATCTTTCATGTGTCAATTTAAAATTATGAGGTTTATTGGAAACCGTAGAAGAGGCCCACGTGCGGCACAGTCCCAGGGCCAAGGCGGGAGGGAGGGATGTGGCGCATCCCTGGAGTTTGCCGTGCCCTGTCCAATACTGAGGTGTGGACGCAGGACATAGACATCTTAACACCTTCCTGCCCAGCTGCCTCTCCCTAGCACTGACCCCAGAAAAACACAACTCACCAGTTTATTAGGGTATCGTAGAACCACAGGCTGGACGGGGACGCCAGGTATGAATGCACCTGCCAAGGAAATAGATAGCTGTTTCATTTTTGCAGCCGTGGGTAATGCAGGGAGGGTGCAGCCTGGGCCGCACGCCGGTGTTGCTCTGGAGTCAATCAGCTTTTCTGCTTAGGCCTTCCCGGTTAACAGAGTCACCACTACCTGGATGATCCCAATGTCCCTCCTGACCATCAACACAGGGCAGAGCTCCAGGGTCAGGGCACCAGCCAGTGAGAGACTGGGGCACAAAAGTGCCACAGGATGAGGGCACTGCTGAAATGGACATGCACTGGGAGGGGACTGTGGGAAGTGAGCGTCCCCATGCTGTACCCAGGGGTCCACAGGGCTGGCCAAGCTCCATCCATCCTACAGGTTGGGGTGGTCAGCACTGGGAGGGGCCTGTGGGAAGTGAGCATCCCAATGCTGTACCCAGGGGTCCACAGGACTGGCTAAGCTCCATCCGTCCTACAGGTTGGGGTGGTCAGTACTGGGAGGGGCCTGTGGGAAGTGAGCATCCCAATGCTGTACCCAGGGGTCCACAGGACTGGCTAAGCTCCATCCATCCTACGGGTTGGGGTGGCTCCTGCCAAGCACACTGACCACCTCAGGTCTCTACCAGCTGTGCTGGCCTGGCCCTGGCAGGTCCAGTGTAAAGGAAGGGCAGGCCCAGCCCTGCACCCACCTCTTCCAGCGGCTGCCATCTGGTGGGCTCCTAGGGAACTGGAAGAAGCCCCCAGCAACATTAGCCTGTCACTGGAGGCCACAGGAATGTCCTAGTTCCCGGTGAGGTCATGGACACAGCCCACTTTGCCTTCTACACTGGGCATATCAGACCCTTGGAGGCCTCAATAAGGTTCCACAGAACTGTCCTGTGGAGTTCCATTTCTATTTTAAGTTCTGTTTAAAGATTTTTTTTTTTTTTAAACTGGAAAACTCAGGTATCAGAAGTAGTGAAATTTAAAAACAAAGAGATGTTTGTGGAGGACACCACTGCTTGCCAAGCAGCAGGGCTGTGTCATATCTGAGGCAGCACTTTCCCACAGACCACCAGTGTCCAGACAGGAAGGGGCAGCATCAGCTCTGGGGGTGGGAGGGACAGTCCTACGGGCCCTTCTGTTCATGAGGAAACCAGGGCTGGTCCTGGATTGGGGATTTTGCACAACTCTGGAAGAATTAAGGCCACGTTGGCCCCGGGCCTTCTAGGAGCTCCCATTTCTAAGGCTGCTTTCTTTTTGGTGGTCCAAGGCCAGAGGCCAGGGTGTGAGCTGCATCCCTGCATGCGTGGCCGGCCTGCGCAGATTTCACCTTGCATAGGACATCCTGCAGCTACAGCGTCTTGCCTGGAGGCCCATCCCCAGCCCATCATACTGGGCTTCTCTGCACACCCAGGGCTGCAGGTATCTCTCCCTCCCCCAGCAGCACATGGGGGCATGAATATGGTTTGCTTCTAACTTCAGGAAAAAGGAATTACAGGCAGTACATCCATGGCAAAAGCTTGCCACCCACATGCAGACCTGGCTGTGTGTGAAGCTGGACCTTGGCAGTGCTAAGCATAACTGCATACACGGTACCATGGTGCCTCTGGATGCAACCTTGGGGCGGGGGTCCCAGGGTACACAGGCCTCTCAGGGCTGGAGGCTTCATAGGAGCACCAGTGGGAAGGCCTGCGGGAGCCTGTGGCCTTCCCAGTCTCTGAGGGGCCCCGTGAGGGCCAGAAGCACCTGGACCCTGCTGGCACCCAGAGCCTGATGCACATGGATAGTCAGGCTGGGAAAAACCAACAAGGGAGCCCAGACCCAGTGCTTGGGAGCAGAGGGAAAGGGAGGAGAGGCAGGGGCAACCTTCTCAACTGAACAGAAACCTCGATGTTCACATGCCCTGGGCTGGGTGAGGGTCTAATGTCACCTGTTCCAAAGACAAGGCTGGGACAAGACAGCCAAACAGATGCCCCACCCCTGTGGCCTCAGAAACCAATCCCCACCTGTTCAGACCTGCATGTCTCCACAGCACGGCATTGGGAGGAGTAGCCCCTGTTGCCAGGAGAGCCACATGAGGAGGACACATCACCCAGCAGAGCTGCATCCATGGTGGGGCCACTGCGCAGACCCGACCCAGCCCAGCCCAGCCCCGCCCCTCCAGGCTGCCCATGCCTGTCTAGGCTTGTGTCACTGCAGAAGCACTGGTGTCCCCCTGTGGTCTTCCTTCAGGTCTGAGATCTCAGTCTAGGGAAAGGTGTGTGGGGGGACAGCTTGTCAAGGGTGTGGAACCTGAGCCTGTTGGGGGCTCTTTGGGCCCCTTGGTCAGCTGATCCCACCAAAGTCCTGACTGCTAACAAGTGGCCAGTGTGGCCTGTGGGTGCTAGAGCAGGCCAGCATGTCCCATCTGAAGCATCAGGCTGTGTGGGAGCACCTTTGTCCAGCGGCTCTGGGCAATTGCACTGTGAGGTGTCAGGGTCACGGCACTATTCACCAACCTCACCCCCAAACAAGACATTCAAAACCTGATTGAAAAGCTCCTGGCTAAGAGGCGAAATGCCTGTGGAATCCTAAACACGTGACAGGAGGCAGGGATGGAGCTTCATGCCAAGGACAATGTAGCTGGTGCTCATGCTGGACCACAAACCCACTGAGCCTGGGAATGGAATCTGGCTTCTCCCTGGACACTACTGGGTCCTGCTGGGGACAGCCCTGTTTTTACCCAGCATGCTGTAAGTTCTTGTCACACCTGCTGCACGGGGCCCACCACATGTGGCTTCTCTCCATGTCACCTGAGGCCTGCAGACCTTCCTGATGGAACCGTACATCCCCCACCGTCTCTGAATTCCTTCTTCCTGGGAGCAGGGCTGGGAGTCCTTCTTAGGAGGCTTCTCACAGGAAGAGGACCCTTTGGCCTCAGAACATTTTCCCTAGAAGACGGGGCCAGCTGGCAACCCCCCCACTGCTCCTGCATGCTCACCATAGCACTGCTGATGCCGTCCCTGTCAGTCCTGGGGGGAGCCCACCCAGCACACAGGCCATACCCAGAGGGTAGGGTGGGACACACAATTCTCAGGCCTGTCCTCCTCATAGTTACCAGCCGTGCCAGTCTGCTATGTCTCTGCTTCTGATCAGGACAACTCAGAACAAGTTATGAAGAAGATGACACATTCGGGACCCAACTTTTTCTGTATTGCTGCACTTAAGTCTTTGCTTGTGCAACCTGCTATCTGCCCTGTCACCAAGAGGTGCGTGCAGGGGTGAAGCCAAGCCCATCTGAGGAGGGCAACCTGCTATCTGCCCTGTCACCAAGAGGTGGGTGCAGGGGTGAAGCCAAGCCCATCTGAGGAGGGCAACCTGCTATCTGCCCTGTCACCAAGAGGTGGGTGCAGGGGTGAAGCTAAGCCTATCTGAGTAGGGCAACCTGCTATCTGCCCTCTCACCAAGAGGTGGGTGCAGGGGTGAAGCCAAGCCCATCTGAGGAGGGCACAGCCATGTGCACCGGAAACCATGGGCACACACGTGGGCATGTGGCTCTGGATTTCCTCAACCAAGCTCTCCAGAAAGTACAGACATTCGGGCTGTGACCCCAGAGGCAGGACAGCCTGAGGGGTCAGCCCCGAGCAAGGCACTGGTAGCTCTGGGAACTGGCCCACAGGCCCTGTGTACACAGCTTAGAACCACCACCACAAGCACACCAAGTGATGCCACAGGACCCAGTGGACCCACTGACAAACATCCGTGGCTGTTCAGAACTCTAAGCAAGTTCCACACAGAGAGTCGGGCTCTGCCCACCCTGACCCCAGCAGTGCATCTAAGCTCCAGCTTAGATGAGGCAACTGCGGGGGGGGTCCATGTTTTTGTGCATTTCATGCCCACCCCCCTGCCTGCAGGGAAAGAGCAATATCAACCTGGACCCTGAGGACAGGAGCAGAGCTCAGCCACTGGGCCAAGATGCAGACCAGGAAGGCAGGTGGCAGAGCAGACCCCAGGGCACTGTGAACCACTACCAAGGGCACAGAGGCCCTTCCCGACCCGGGGTCCACCACTCTGGGGCTCAAGCCAAGGCGAGCCCCCCCGCCCCCTCACTGCAGACGCCTGGAATCATGATCTCTGCACCCTCGAGCAAACACTGTAATCCTGCCTCAAACTCTGAAATTTATTTTGTTACTTTTCTTAGGAATATTTCTAAGAACTCCACATGCAGGGGAAAGGCAGAAGTTCTTATTAACATATGACATTATTTTAAAATATCACTTTAATATATTGTTCTTCCTAAGGAGAAAAACAAACAACTTAGAAGTTGACATACCAGGTTTGAAGGTGATTAGGCAGGTCCTATTTGTACACGTTCCTTCTGGAAAAATCATTATCTTGAAATAGAGGGGAAAAGGTCAGCATTAAGCCACACATGATTATAATTCAGACTTTACAAGTGCCAGTCTTCACAGTACAGGCCCTACTACCATGGACATCATCTAGAAACTCTGATCATATTCGGGTGAGAAGCACAAGATTGTGGAAGCAGAAACGGATTCCCACCCTGCTGCTCATCAAAGCCTGGAAGCAACTCACATACACAGACAGCACATGTCTTAGACCACTGCTTCCCACAGAGTCAGTGTGGTGCCTGCATCACAGGTGCTGCGAGAATCAGGCTCAGCTCAGTTAAGGTACCTGCAGTTAGCACCAGACAAGCACCCGACAGAAAGCAGCACCCTCATTAGGAAGGAAGCTCAGTGGGAACACGTCCCCCGGTGGATGGACTCAGAGGTGGAACGGTGGCTGTGTGCCGAGGATGAGCCAGGCAAGGGGAGGACACGTAGCACCAATAGTGAAGAAACACCCTGTAACAGCTGTGGTCAGACTGAGTTACAGCAATGCTAATGCAATTCAGATTTCCCCCACATTTGCGGAGGTCCA
Organism: Loris lydekkerianus; assembly: GCA_963574355.1. Lineage (NCBI taxonomy): Eukaryota > Metazoa > Chordata > Mammalia > Primates > Lorisidae > Loris > Loris lydekkerianus. Next base: position 9,759 of record CAUYPK010053814.1, on the reverse strand, counting down.
GCCTATATGCCTGTCTTCCCTTCCAGGCTCCGAGGGGAAGGCAGTCCTCAGGTGAGCTGTGTGGTTTCCTGAGCACACCTGAAGGTTGGGCAGGTAATGAATGGAGAAGCCTGTGCTTGCTGGGGTGACAGGGGGCCCCGGAGAGGCTGCCCCTGGGCACAGGTGGCCATGGCCCAGCCCCTGCAATGTTTCCTGAGTGACCAGAGCCCAGAGAGGCCTGTGAGATTTCCAGCTGCTAATGTTGGCTTGACTGAAAAGAAACAGCATGAGGCAAATGCACACATGTAAGCCGGTGACCCCAAGGATGTGCCTGCAGGGAGTTGGCGCTTCTGATGTTGCCCATCAGGTGGGCTAGGGAAGGTCCCTCAGGATTTCTAGAAGTGAGAATGTGCAGGTTGACATGTTAGCACAGAAATTCAACTCCACCCAGGAGGGTGGGCTGGCCAGCCTTTGGCTGAGTTAGAGATTACTTTCAGAAGTGATCATTCAGGAAATTGAAACGCATTTGAAAATACTTTTTCCTCATTTTCACAGACACCATAACCAAAGGCAGCTGATACTCAACACGTTCCTAGATTCAGATATTCTCAAAAAAAAAAAAAAAAAAAAAAAAAAAAAAGAAACAAAATCCAACACCCAGAAAAAATGTCCTACCTCCTTTCTTGTTCTTTCCCCCCGTTCTCCAAGTTCCTCCCTTTAGAATAAAACCCTCAGAACGCACAGGGCGGCATTACCTGTGGCCACTTTCCGTTGGACTGCGCCCGCCTCTTGATTTCTTCTACCGTCTTCCTGCGCGAGTCCTGGTCTGAGCGGGACACGAACACTGGGCGAATGTACTTTATTAGAGCTGGGGGAGAGAGGTGGGAGAGAGTGAGGGGGTGTGTGGCTTCTGCCTCAGCAGGACGGGGGTGCTAGGAGGCTGCCCATGGCGCGTGGAGAGACAGAAGCCTACAGGTCCCTGGGGGCTGTGCTGCTGGGCAGATTCTGAAGCAGTGCCTGACCCTTAGGAAGTCAGGGACCCACTCTGCCTGCAGCCTCACATGATTATAGGGATGCTCTGCAACTTACAAGGCCAAAAGTGACAGGAAGGAGCCCACGGGGCCACAGGGCAGGACAGAGCACATAGGACTCCACAAAGACATGGGTCGGGACAGAACACACAGAAGGAGTCGCAGGGCCACGGGGCAGGACAGAGCACGCAGAAGGAGTCACAGGGCCTCGGGGCAGGACAGAGCACGCAGAAGGAGTCACAGGGCCACGGGGCAGGACAGAGCATGCAGAAGGAATCACAGGGCCATGGGACAGGACAGAGCATGCAGGAGGGAACCAGATTCCACCAGGAGGTAAAGTCCTCGGTCACTCGTGTTAATGCAGCAGGGGCTCCAGGGCTCCAGCCCCCATGTGGGCTGACTGCATCATTCAGAAGATAAGCTGAGTCCCTGCCTCTGTTAGCTGTGACTGGGACCTCACTCGGAAATGGGGTTGTTCCCCATGATCAGGTTACAAGGATGAGTACAGCCCCCCATGGTCTTTTTGTCAGAGAGGGGAGCGGGAGGAAGGAGTCAGACTGCTGTGATGTGGTTGTGACCAAGGAACTCCAGCCAGTGCTGGGAGCTGGGCGCGGAGCCTTCAGCAGAGTCCCAGGTGGTCAGCATCTTGATTCTGGGCTTCTGGCTTCCCAGAAGTGAGAGCAAATCCCTGTTGCTGGAGCCAGCTGGTTTGTGGTACTTCGTGTGACATCCTCAGGAGATGCACTGTTTCTGTGGGGTGGGGGCTGGGTACAAGGGACCCGCCCTGTGGTGAGGATGGCACCCAACCCACGACACCAACAGCAGGGCCACAGCATCGTCCTTCTGCAAGAGGATGATGAATGGAAAGATGCATCTCAGAAAACTTTGAGTGACTTCTGAGCCTTGCTTTGGAGACAGGACGGTGAGCGAGGGTGCGGTTTCTCCGCTGGGTCCCAGTTTAGCTGATTCAGGTTTCTCATCATTTCTATTGTAAAGAATCATATCCATAACCTCTCTTCCCCCAAAGAGCAAGAGAAGATTAAAGGAAAAAAAGAATTCCTCTGTCATGCAATTCCCTGTTGGGTCCACGGGCCCTTCTGTTAACTGGCACGGGGACGCAAAGCTCTGTGGTTTTCTTCCTGTGCCTGGAGTCACTGTCACTTCACCATCCTCAGAGCCAGTTCACCCTTACTCATCAGGAATTCCCAATGCTGCCAAGGATGAGAAGGAAGGCAGGCAGGATCGTCTAGGACGAGGTCCCAGGAGGGACAGTGACACTGCCCGTGGCTCTTCCAGCTGTTTTGCCCAAAGTCTCCTGCCATCTCCCCAGAGGGATTCAGAGGTCTGGAGACATCACTTTGTAGTCTCAATGGCTGGTTTGTTTCACCAAAGATGAAGTTTCCCTTTTCTGTCTAGAATAGTGAGGAAAAGGCAATGAAGGTGTGAGGGCCCCCCCATCCTCAGGGGGTCTGGGGCACACACAGGCTGGCAGGGCAGCGCTGGAGCCCAGGAACATGGCAAAATGTCAGGCTGCAGGTTGCCAGATGAGCCTCCAGATGGTCTCATGCAGAGAGCCAGAAACACGATGTCCGTCTGAGGCCAGAAAGGAAACGGGCTTCTCCCAGGGAATCTGGATGCAGGGATGGCTGCCTCGTCTGCACACTGTGGTTTCTGACTGCCCATTCTGCCCTCCTGCTTGGAGCACTTGGGCCCCAAGTGTTAGTAGGCACCAGGCTGCCTCAGTCCCGTCAGCAGGGACATGCTCCCTTGCACATGAGGCCTTGTGATGACTTGTCAGTGTTACCAAAGGGAGCTATAAATTTGCCAATTACCACAGTCTCCACCTGGCTCTCAGGGAATTTTGGTGATTTCACCTGATGGTCCAGGCACATGGCAGAGAATTCTCAATTACTGGCCTATGTCCACCGCTAACATCCGAGCGTCTCAGACCTCCCTCTAGGACACTCGGTTGGGAAGAAGGTAGCCCAGCTTGCTGGGCACCTGGTCTGCTGCAGGCAGCTTTATTTTATAAGCAATGTCCTCAGATCAGATGGGTTACTTCTAAGCAGAGGACCTGATGCCACTCATGGGGCCTCTTAAGACTGTGTGTGTCCTGACTGTTAGCCTCCTCACAACACCCTGGCTGCCTGGGAGGGTGAGCTGAGCCCAAATGAACTGAACAAAGCTACTGGGACTTTCACTCTGTGCCCAGGACAAGCCACACCCTAGCTCATCAGTGCTGGACACATCCCAGCCAAGGAGACTGAGCCCACAATTTAGAGCAGATGAATGGATTCATCCTTGACACACTCAGCCCCAACCACCTGGCTCAGGACACAGCAGTCCTCATACCAACCCTGTGAGGAGGACATGGCCCTTCCATGGCAAAGCCTAGGGGTGAGAACCTCCCAGGCAGAAGCTGTTTGTGGAAGGTCTGGGCTGGGCTGAGGAAGCGTCTGGGGAGTCACCAGAGAGGCTGTGCCTGCAGTGGGCGGGGTGGGAACTTTGCCAGCACCTGTGGTGTGGCCAAGGGCCAGCTCTTCAGCCTCCCGGAGGAGGGGCAGGTTAACAGGAGCTCACAGTCACGGTCACTGGGCACTGGAGTGTCCCTGTGCAGCCACTACAGATGTTTCTTCAGGGTCTGGCAATGCGTCCACAGTATGTGCCTGGTTATTCTGCAGGAGACAGCTCAGCCGGTGTTGCAGGCCGCGGGGGTTTGGAAGCTGCGTAGCTGACGCCTTCTGGCTGCAGCTGCAGAGAGGATTACTGGGGTATGGAAGTTTGTGTTGACAAAATGCTAGTTAAAAATGCCAGTTTGTCTTAGATTCTCAGTAATGAGGGAGGAGAACAGGAAAGAATAAAATTGAAGGATGTTTCAGAGAAGACATGCCAATCTTTTGCCCACATCAGGAGACTAGCCTCCATTCAAAATATGAGAGTTATTTAGCGTTAGTCTGTGCCTGGGAAAACGGCTCCTCAGTGTACCAGGAACATCCACAGTGAAACATTCAGCATCTACTTTGCAAACAGCACACCACATGTAAGACCTCCTACAATAATTTCCTATTAGAGGAAATAGAACCCACACAATACTGGGCATGTGACCATCACACAATGCAGATGCCGTGAGGTGTGCTGTGCAGACGCGAGCTCAGGTGCCCAGGCTTGTAGCCAAGGAGCTCCCTTCTTCCCATGCAGCGCTCACTGCCCTGTGCCTGCCCAGAACCTGCTGAAAAACTGACGGCACCTTCGAGGGCACCTCGAGGACAGGGCTGGCAAGGCCAGGCTGTTTGTGGGCAGGTGTTTTCATCTGCAAAGTGAGGGGCAGTGGGTTGTCCAGGGCTCCTTATGGCTCTCACGGAGCAATGACATCTGTGGTGGGCCCAAAAGATGTGTCCGAGTCTCACCCCCAGACCCTGTGAAATGGCTTACTTGGAAAGGAAGTCTTTGTAGGTCAAGACAGGGTCACTTTGGATGATCTGACGGGTCCCTCTAAGAGACACAAGAGGATGCACAGAGGGGAGACCCTGAGGCTGCAGAGGCTGGAGCCAGTGGCCATGAGCTCAGGACATCTGCAGCCGCAGAGCTGGGAAGAGCCCTGGCCCAGGGCCTTGGGAGCTCAGCCTGCCAATCCCTGGAGGTGCTTCCGGTCTCCAGGGAGAGAGAATGAATTTCTGCTGTTAGGCTGCCTAGCACCGGTGATTCCTTGTGCTAGCCCTGGGACACATAAGCCCCCGAGCTTCCCCCTTCTAGCTGCTGTCTGATAAAGCTGATGCATCCTTGCCAAACAGACCTGGAGAAAGCACGCCAACATGGAATGATGTTGTGGGCACTTGGGTGCTGACAAAAGTGAAAACCACACACTAATATTACAGAAGAAAATAATAAAGAGAATGGGATACAAGCCTGGTGCCCACTTCTACAGGTGTGACCTCCAGGGCAGGCTCTGTATCCTCACAGTGACCCATGATCCCAGCAGGGGCTCCTCCCTGGGGTGGGGTCATTCCAGCAGCGGAGGTGGGGGCAGTGGGGGGGGGTTGTCCCTCCTTCCCAGTGGGACAGGGAAACAGGGACTCACTCACTTCCCCAAATTGGGATGTCTCTGCTCTCCGCCTTCATCACGATGGAGGACATGGTCATGGTGACGGGGATGGCATCGAAGTAGGAGGAGTGAGGTGCTAGCGTGAGGATGGCTGCCTCGGTGGGCAGCGCCTGCCGCCCCTTCACCACCACTCGGTGGAAGCCGCCAGCGAACCACATGGTACGCATGATGATCTTGAGCAGGATGTCCACAACCCTGCAGGAGATGGCACAGCTATCAGACAGAGGAAGGGGGTCCACGGCCCCCTTCAGGAGATGGCACAGCTGTCAGAGGAAGGGGGTCCATGGCCCCCCATGCAGGAGAGGGGGCAGCCCTCAGACAGAGGAAGAGGGTCCACAGCCCCCCTGCAGGAGAGGGCGCAGCCCTCAGACAGAGGAAGGGGGTCCACAGCCCCCCTGCAGGACAGGGTGCAGCCCTCATTCAGAGGAAGGGGGTCCACAGCACCCCCTGCAGGAGAGGATGCAGCCCTCAGACAGAGGAAGGGGGTCCCATGGTCTCTGGTTCATATGGAACCTGAAGGTGCAGTGTTTGTTGAGGGCCATCTGTGTATAGCCCAGGCTGGGAAATCCCTGCAGGAGCTGCTGCTGGGACACCCAGCTGGGACAAGCAAACAGCTAGTATGTTGTCTGCCCTCTGACCGTGAGGTTGACAAAGGGTCCTGTTCACTATTTACCAAAGAAAAGCAAAGGGCTTGGTGCACTGGAGTCTCTGCAAGAGTACAGGACTTCTGAAAACCAACAGAAAAGCCATAGACCCAAACTAAGGGTCTCTATATCGTAAATGAGCAGTTTATACGCATTCTTAGACAAAAGAACATTAAACACCTAAAAAACTAACCCTACCTACAATGTTACTGGAAGGGGAGTGAAATCAGACCTGAGGTCAGGAGCGGACACCTGAGTGTGGACGGCCCAGACCTCGTGTACTTTGGACACCCAAGGTTCCTGGAACCAGGTGTGACGTTACTAGAATGAACTCTTTCTGGAAGAAATTTGGACAACAAACACGGAAAGTATAAATCAGCCTAGATTAATGGAATGTGTAAGAACTGAGCATCTTATATGCACATGTTCCCTTCTGCACTAGTCTCTGACGAGGATACCTGTTGGGTCGCTAGCCAGCACATCACTGCGACAGCCCACATGGTGAGTGGTCCTCAAGGAACCACAGGCCGCCAGCCACACCTATGTCCACGGAGAACAAGACTCACCCTTACTAAGGGTGGAGTCTTGTTCACTAGGTGGGGATCGTGGGGGATGGGGGAACAGACCTGCTCTGCCACTGACTGTCCTTCTCCTGTGTCATTTTAACGACTCTGATAAAATCAAACAAGAAAATGGGTGGAAAGAAACCCCTCTCCTTCCTGAGTACCCTCTCTGCTGGGCAGGGTTCAGGCACAGAGGGTGGAGACAGGAGCAGCTGCCTGCCTGGAGCTAACCTCCTAGTGGCACGAGTAAGATCTAAGAAAACAAGTGAAACCTGGAATACATTAGCAGGAGACAGCATCCACGGAAAAATAAAGATCAAAATGAATAAAAATGAAAAGGGGAACAGAGTGTGAGGAGGGCCGGGAACAGCAGGGAGAAGCACCTGGGCAAGGGCAGGGCAGGGGCAGGCAGAGGACAGCCCGGCAGAGGCCCAGGGGGTGGCAGGTCCTGAGTGTGGAGCCCATCGGACTGGGGTATAGGGAAGGACAGCTGGGCAGCGGGGCTCTGTGGGGCTGGAAGGGCACAACTTCTGGTCACAAGGGAGCTGCCTGCTCAGGGCCAAAGGCAGGAGCTGTGCTCTGACCCCCATCTGTCAGGAGTTTCTGTGGCTGCTGGTACAGAGGGGCAGCAGGTGAGGGGAACCTCCCAGACCCAGGAGGACCAGGATCAGTCACATTCCAGGTGTGGTCTGCATGTGGACCCCACACGTCCTGCAGTGTGGCGGGAGGCATGAGAGGCAGGAGGCCTAGGGACTTGCATGGCATCACTATTGGCCAGCACAGGTGGAGAGGGAGCCCAGAAGTTCCCTTTGGAATTCAAGATCATCTGCAGACAGCAAAAGGCTAGGAACCAGGCTAGGTGAGAAGTTAGGATGGATGCAGAGGTCTGGGAGAGACCAGAGCAAGCTGAGAACACCAGGAGAGAATCTGCAAGGACAGAGGACAGCAGATGCCTAAGAGAGGGGCCATGGGCACAGGCGCTATGGGAGGGGCCTCCAGGAAGCCGGGAGACCGGGGTCCAGGAGGGGGAGCAGCGGCATCATCTTGAACTGCTGGTCTAATAGCCTAGGCCTGGTTCTGAACCCTGAGCCCCAGGGTGGGCTCCTGAGACCCCCACCCCAGGGCCTGTGTGTGGGAGAGCAGGGCAAAGCACTGGGCTGTTACAGGCGGAGACCACTGCTCCATGCATGTCAAATGGTCCCAGCAGGTGGAAGAGCTGGTCCTGGGGAGGAGATGGCTGCTTGCAGGTGAGCAGATGGGGAGGGCACAGACCAGAGGAGGGACCAGGAAGAGCTGGAGGGTCCCCAGGGCAGCAGGTGGCAAGGCCGTGCTGGGCCGCAGATACTCCACTGTGAGCTGTTGGCTCCCCATAGGTAATCCCAGGCTGAGACATAGGCAGGGACAAGGGCAGAAAGAGAAAATGGTTTGAAGTTCCCACCTCCAGCTGACTTCCATGGAGGAGCTAGAGCCGCCACGGGGTAGACCCCTCCAACCTGGAAACGAAAGTCCCCACATAGCACTCAGGAAAAGGGACACGGAAGCATCCAGTCTGCTGGGCTCACACCCCAGAGGACCCTCACCACCTGCAGTAGCTCAAGACTCAGCCTGGATGGTCAAAAAATCATCCCAGAAGATTGGATTTTACAAAAAGATGCTGTGGGTTTTAAAACTCTTTGCATTTTGAACATAACTTAAGGGCAGCACCTGTGGCTCAGTGGGTAGGGCACCTGCCCCATATACCGAGGGTGGCCAGTTCAAACCCAGCCCCGGCCAAACTGCAACAATAAATAGCCGGGTGTTGTGGCAGACGCCTGTAGTCCCAGCTACTCGGGAGGCTCAGGCAAGAGAATCGCCTAAACCCAAAAGCTGGAGGTTGGCTGTGAGCTGTGATGCCATTGCACTCTACGGAGGGCAACAAAGTGACTCTGTCTCAAAAAAAAAAAAAAAAAGACAGTAACTTAAAATAAGTGCCTTTTATGAAACTGTGTCATTCATTGAAAGCCTGAGATTTTTATTTTAGGAAGGTCTGAATGACACCAACTCACATGCAGTAAAAGTTCCCTTTACTCTCACGTTGATCTCATCAAAGCCGCATAGCCCAGCACCGCGGGAAGCTGCAGTCCCCAGCTGACCTTGTAGTTCTCACCCAGCAAGCACTGCGCACACGGAGTCCCGCCAATCCAAGTCTGTCTTCTCCTCACACATCCCTGACTAACGTGCTCGTATTTTGATGTCTCCCTTGACGAACTCAGCACGGAATGTTTCTTTTTGTTCGCCTTTGAGCACCGAACCCAGGCCAGGTATGAAGTGAGTTTCCAGCAACTGCTGCTGAGAGGTGGCCAGGCCGTGGGGGAAGTGGGGTCTCTGCAGTTGTTTAAAAACACACACAGAGGCATGTGTGCTTACAGATGCGTGCAAGTGCACACGGTACTCAGATATGCTCACGCATATATATGTGTACAGTCCTACACATGTGTGTACTTACACCTGCATGGACACGCATACACGGTACTCAGACACACACGCACGTGTACATGTGCAGTCACACAGGTATCCACACGCACTTCCACATGCACGGACACGGTACTCAGACACACATATACATGTGTACAGCCATATACATATACACAAACACACGCACACGTGTACATGAAACACCCATCAGCAGTCACAAGCACAGCACACACATTCCCACTCTCACACACATGAGCACATTATACCCATGTGTGCTAAGATACTGTCACACTTGTATGCACACATACCACATGTGCGATTCATGTGTCCTGTCATAGGGGAGACCAGAGTAGGAAGGGCCCAAGGACAGCACAGGAGACAAGGTGATGCAAAGCAGGGCTGAGCCGTCGCTGTGATATAAGAACCCAAACACTCTGGAGCCTCAGCAGGGCTGAGCCGTCACTGTGATATAAGAACCCAAACACTCTGGAGCCCCAGCAGGGCTGAGCTGTCGCTGCGTCATGAGAACCCAAACACTCTGGAGCCCCAGCAGGGCTGAGCCGTCACTGTGATATAAGAACCCAAACACTCTGGAGCCTCAGCAGGGCTGAGCTGTCGCTGCGTCATGAGAACCCAACACTCTGGAGCCTCAGCAGGGCTGAGCCGTCACTGTGATATAAGAACCCAAACACTCTGGAGCCTCAGAAGGGCTGAGCCGTTGCTATGATATAAGAACCCAAACACTCTGGAGCCTCAGAAGGGCTGAGAGGTCGGTAGGGCTTAGGTAACCAAAAGCGGGGCCGCCTCTGATGGGCTGTGGGGTCGCGCCGGATTCTTAACCGGTGGGGGGGGGGGTGCCACACCCAACACACCACCACCCACCAGCAACCGACACCATAAACAAAAAAAACAAAAAAAAACAAACCAAAAACATAATCAAACAATATATAAAATACCAAATAAAACAAAAAGAATACACACAGACG